>JXTB01000686.1:158844-183664 GCA_002914805.1 Parasponia andersonii
ATATTATTCTTATTGACTTATACTTTGTATCATTAATCCTATAATTATGTCTTGTACTTATATTTTGAAGCTAACAAATATATGATTAAAAATTAGTAATTTACTTGAGTGTGTAGTAATTTAAATTGAAAGGATCACAAAACATTCAAGATAGATTATACAGAAAAACTTGAAAACAAAATTTAAGAATACAAGGCTTAGACTAGTAAAGGTTAAACACTCAGTTCTTGTACTTGAATATATATTTACACGTAATATGATCTTAATGACTCAAATTTTTTATGAAATTAGAAATTTTTGAACCAATATTATCAAACTTGTTTATCTCTAATTAAAATATAAAATTTATTTTACACAAACCTTTAAATTAATTTATGAATTTTTTTAGTATCCATATTTCATAAACATCAATTTTAGAAGTCACAATTTTGAAAAGAATTGAAAAAACTTGAAATAAAAATCAAAACATACTCTCGAGCCAAATTGTCTGTCAAATGACAGATTGTCTATCAAATGGTTTAAACCGGCTAGTTTTCATTTAAGTCTATAAATATAAGTTTTATAATACTTAAAATAACTTTTGAACATTCCTATATAACTTTATACATACTTTCAAGTTATTAAAATCAATTTTTGTGATTCAAACTTTCAAATCTACCTTTTCACAAAAATCACTAGAGCCAAATTAGATTATATCTTATATCCACACTTATTTTCTCTAGGCGTACCTTGTATCAGTTATTTTCATTAGAGAGATTTTAGTTGAGTGTTTCAATGAACAAAAACCAAAATTGTATTTGTGAGATGAGGTTGACACCAGATTCATAAACAACCCAGTTTAGGTGAGATTGACACCGGAGTCTAAAAATTCAAGTTAGGCTTGATAGATCCGGATTCAAGACTATTGCAAAAGTTTGAGTGTACCTAAGGAGAAATTACTCGTTGTGTAAAAGGGTCGGTCAAGCCCATTTTCTTAATCCGATAGTAAAAAACTCGAAGCAGATTGCCAAGAGTTAGAGATATAGACCAACCGTCGTATTTGTTGAACCTCGTAAAAATAATATTTGTATTTCTTTATCTCTATCTTTTTATTTATTTATCTTGAGCTTGTGTATGCTATTTAGCTATATTTACTTGATATTGTTGTTATTTGTATAATTTACTTGTTTATCAAGGAAAGTTTACAAAAAATTTTAAAACCCAATTCACCCCCCTTCTTAAGTTAACTAATCTTGGGCTAACAACTTTAACTAATAAAATAATAATTAAAGTTTACATAAAAATTGGAGTAATCAAACAACATCGATGTCCACGACAATAAATAAGTGTATATAATAAGAATTAAAAGCATGTGAGAAATATAACTAATCAGTTTTTTAACCAAATATTATTAATCTAAAATCATCTTAACCACACAGAAAAGAAATAAAATAGCACTAATGGTAGCAATATGCAAATGTATAACACTAACATAATCAACTTAATACACATCAAATTCGTTTCTTGAGTATTTCGTTGCAAAACTACTAAGAAAATAAGGGCTAATAACTTTACTAAATTGATGTCAAAACCTTAAAATGATATGCATACGTGACACACATATTCTAAAACAAATACTCAAATTATATACAAATATAATAGGAATATAAAAAATATTATACAATCATAATATTATTGGCTCTTTAAACTATATGAGGAGTTAAATGTCATATGGAAATTAAGGATATCATGAGTTATTTACAAAGTGGCTGTGGGTTAATAATATGTGAATGAGTTACTCACCAAGCGACTATATCATTACCTAGTCACTTAGTAGTAGCGGCAGAGATTTCTTTGTATTAAGGCACATACATTTCTTTTTTTAAAAAAATAATTGCACAAAAAAATTCTAAACATTTTCATAATAATTGTGAAAATGCCAAAAAAAGAGTTTGAAATGCAACTAAAAACCATATTAATAATTTTCAATTTAAATACTTTACATTCAAATACAAAAACGCAATGCATAGATAAAGTTTTAATACTAAAATTTTTATTCTCAACTTATTATTATTTTTAAAGTGAAGTTTAACTAATAATTACTACTTGCTACAAATTTTTTTTAAAAAAATGTCACACACACATATTATTAAGACTTGAACCATTGATCCCCTAACTTATATACACACATTTTTAAAGTCTTAGACCAACTGAGCTAACTTCAATTGATAAATACAAACAATTCCCAACTTATTTAAACTTTACCTTTAAGCATTTTTTTTTTTAAAAAAGCTCCGGTTCGTATTTTTCCTAAAATGGTCCAATGCACATTGAAAACACCAAAAAAATAAAAAAATAGTAAAAAAAAAAAATAATCGAAGAAAAAGAACAAATTTCCATATTAATACCTGGAAGAGAAAATGAATAAAAAGAGAAGAACACGTCGAGTGTTGACATATCATTATGTACGGGATGATTTAATTGTTACTAAAAAAAATATAAATATGTTTCCACGAAAAAAAAACGATAAAGCTTCAAATTTTAAAACAAATGACAAAACTTCTACTTTAAAAATGTCGGTAGAAATACAAAAGTAACAACTAATCTGATTTTCATTGTAAAAATACAAAAGCTATGTGCCTTAAGGAATTATTTAATTTAATTTTGTCTTTATCTTCCCATTTTCATATAGTTTCCTTTTTCCATAGAAGTTAAGAGATTTTCTTTTTTTTTTTAGGAAAAGAAATTTGGGGATTCGAATAGTGAGAGAATAAAAAGTATTAAGAGGGAATAAGGAAAGTATTTTCCAATTCCAATTTTTTCTCAATTTTAATTTTGAAAATTGAATTAAAAAAAGAAACTTGAAATTTAAAAATGTCCTTCATTCAATTGAAAAGGATGTTGACTCAAGTCATAAATCATATCTTACACGTGGTTATTGTTGAAAAAGTAAAAAATTTAGTGTGGAAAAATAGTTTTTTTCCTCATTTTAAGGATAAAACAAAAAATTAATTTAAAAAATAAATAAAGTCCATGCCGCCTCCCCTACCTAGTGGCTAACTCGTTACACAATTAGTAAGAATAACCAACCATGTGATTCATATCTTATATGTAGATACTGTTAGAAGAATTAAAAATTTAGTAGGGGCAAATTCGAAATTTTCTTTTATTTTACATATAAATAAAAAAAAATTTGAAATTAAGAGGACCATAGCTCCACTTTCCCCCTCCTCTGTCCAGGGGCTAATTCAAATCTTATATCTAGATACTGTTAGAAGAATTACAAATTTAGTAGGGGCAAATTATAAATTTTCTTTATTTTATTTTTGGTATAAATAAAAAATAAAAAATTAAGAGGACCATGGCCCCACTTTCCCCCTCCCCTGCCCGGTGGCTAATTTAGTAGGAGTCACCCACTAAATGACCACCATGAGGTCATGCTTCTCTGGAAAGTGGCCGCCAGAGAGGAGAGTAAGCCTAACCGGCCTATTAAGCACAGCTAAGCTAATATGAGCCGGAGATAGCCATCTCTCCCCATTTCCCTCCCGCCTCTGGTGACCATGACCTCACCTAATCACTGGTGGCTAACTCAGTTACATAATTAGTAGGAGTTATCCACTAGGTGAGCATGAGGCCGGGTCAACCTTCTTGTCTTTCCCGCGCTAATTTACGTCCCATCCAAATCCTCCATTGATGCATTTTCTCTGCAAGAAAAACACCCACGCAAGAGCGCAACAATAACTCAGCCTTGCATCATAGTCGAACACGCTCCTTTTTCCACTCATCCATCCTAACGAGGTCTAATCTTATCATCTCAACTCAGCTCAAAGATCGTTGCCAAAATTAATGACAATACCTCCTATGAAATTGACCATCTCCACCACAGACAACAAGGTCGGCCTAACTTGGCAGTTTATGATTAACTTTCACGAAGAACCATATTTCACTTTATACATTCCCTCCCCTGATAATAATATTACAAAGCACATTGAAATATTTCGTGTGTGAACTCAGCTAAAATATCATATCTCACAGATAATTGTGGGACTCGTTCCTAAATCATATACCATGTAGATGATTAAGTGGTTGAACAGGTTGTAAACGGGACACAACGTCCGACACGTGTCCAGAGTGACCAATTAAAGGCCACGCGAGTCGCATGTGGTACCGTATAGGCCCATGGGCTATCTGAGGCTAGGACTGAACCTATCCCAGACCCTGGATGGGCTTGACCCAGTCCGATTCTTACCTCTACAACTGGGGATCGGGAGCCTCAGGGGTCTTCCACCAGGTAAAGTGGGAAGCAACTCACAGTTCCAGATCCAGACAGAGCATTTAATACGACCCTGGGTAGGTGCGCGCATTAGGCAAGTCGTCCTGACAAAACGGCGGCTTGTCAAAATCTCACCCCCGACAAGCTGTGAGAGTGTCCAGAGTGACCAATTAAAAGCCACACGAGTCACACGTGGTACCGCATAGGCCGTGGGCTATCCGAGGCTAGGGCTGAACCCATCCCAGACCCTGGATGGGCTCGGCCCAGTCCGATTCTTACCTCGACAGCTGGGGGTCGAGAGCCTCAGGAGTCTTCCACCAAGTGCAATGGGAAGCAACTCATAGTTTCAGACCTAGACAAAGCATTTAATGCGACCCTGGGTAGGTGTGCGCATTGGACAAATCGTCCTGACAGAACAGCGACTTGTCAAAATCTCACCCTCGACAAGCTGGAATCGTAGGGGACGGCAGAAAACAGGCCGTGATGATGCAAGGAAGGTCACGGTAACCATGACCCGTAAATTCTAGAGTAAGTCATGATGGAAAAAGGTACTCGATCCTGGGATTGAGAGCCAAAAAACTCCCAGTCCCAGGATCATATACATATAAACCTTGTTCCCTCCCAAAGGGGGGATATAGAGAAGAAGCAATACAATATACAAAAAATATTTTTACAGAGAAAAACGAAATCCTTGCTATTCCATCCCAGGGATAAATCACTGAATTAAGTATCGGAGAGTCTTTGCAGGTGGCCACCCCCGCCTCCCCGTCTCATCCTAAAGCTAAAAATATTCCAGGATAGCAAGGACACGTGGACAGTTGGTAAATACCTTGTCAGCAGTTCAGAGACACGTGGACCGCTAGTGAGAACCAATCCAATAGTTTAGTACTGTCTGTGGAAAACAGTTGAGTGTGAGAAAAAGAGTAGGAGTCTCACGATTGCGCTCTCCTTGAACAAAAGGCTATACAACGTCGGATGGCACCCTCGAGAATAACAACCAGGAGCATATGTTCCGACGCCGAAGGGAGCTCCCGGGAAGCACGACCAGGTCTGGAGTAAAAGCTGGACCAAATGCTTGCCGCTCTGGCAGAAGCAAACTGAAATGCGGAGATGGCCCACGAGGCCGTCCTGAGTTTAAAAGACGAAGTCGCGGAGGTGCGCATGGATAACGCTTGCCTCGAAGAGCTACTGGCAAGCGAAGCCAGGAGCGGGCTAAGGGAGGGCTTTGACGAAGAGGTCCAACAAGAGTCCATGGGCCAACCGCCGATAGAAGTCCTCACCCTATCCAGATTGCGAATGCAAGGGGAGTGGCAGAGCCAGACAAGGCCTTTCCGAGCCGGACAAGCATTGGACAGAAGGCATCAGGAAGGCCCAGCAGGCGTACTTCCCAACTAGAAACAAGAGATAATGGCAGAGCTAAGTAAGAGGCTCAGAGCCATTCACAGCCAAACCCCTGACGATCTGGCAGAGCAAACCGTGCGAAGAATCAATCGGACGGCCTTCGCCGATTGGATCCAGTTGGAGCCTAAGCCGAAGGACTTCACAACCCCAACCTTCAGACCATTTGAGGGAAAGACTGACCCCCTCGATCACATATACCACTTCCAACTGAAGATGGCCTTGGAGACTAGGGACGAGGCTGTGACTTGCAAAGTCTTCTCCACCACCCTAGCAGGGCCGGCATTGCCGTGGTTCAAACAACTCCTGGAAAAGTCCATAAACGGGATTGAAGGCTTTTGCAAACTATTCTTAAAGTAGTACGCGGGCACCTAGGGGCAGCAGAAAACCATGCGAGACCTCGACCGGTTAGAGCAATCTGTGAGCGAGTCTCTAAGGGAATACTTGTCGCTTTTCCTGAAGGTAATGTCCTCAGTGCAAAACGCTGACTCGGTGCAAGCTGTGAGCTCATTTGTCAGAGGCTTATAGCCATGGTCAATACTGTCGGACCTTCTGCTATTGAATTTTCCATACGACATGGCAAATATCCAGGCAAAGTCAGAGGGGGTATTTAGGGTGCTGGAAAGCCACCAGAAAGCACCCAAGGCCTCCGCCGCGATAACAACAGTGCCAGTGCAAACCTCGGTCCCGCAAGGAATGAAGAGGCCTGCGTCGGCCCAGGGGCCATCTCTGAAGCAGGAAGCCCCAGCCCAAGGCGATCAAGAGAGCGGTAAGAGGAGGAAGATATTTAAGGATCCTCTATCAAAATATGAGTTCAATACGCCGATCGACGTGATCTACCTCCAGAACAAAGACATGGGCATTTTCAAAGACCTGCCCAAGTCCGATATTCCTGAGCATATAAAAAACAGGAGCAGATACTGTCAATTTCATAGAGATCACGTGCATGATACCACCAACTGTCGCAGCCTTTATACGCAAGTTATGATGGCAATCCAAGTTGGAAAGTTGAAGCAGTACGTAAAGACGGGCGGGAACCAGTTGAAGGAAGACACCATCAGACCCAAGAAGGGAAAGCAGACCCAAGCTTCTGGGTCGGGAGAATAAACTCTGAGGATAGTTCCAACGATCATAGGCAGACCCGAGTTGACCTAGGGTCAGGAGGATAAAGAGAAGTGCCGAAAGAGGACCGAGGAAAGGGTGAAGCGCCTGAGGGGGATGGGCTATTCTGTGAACCATATGACGACGGAAGAGAGCTATGCCTCAACCGCCCCCATCGCCTTCACCCAGCAAGACCTGACCACGGTGCGCCTACCTTATAATAACCCCCTGATGATTAAGCTGCAGATTGACTCCGCATTGGTCGGGAGGGTCCTAATCGACAGCAGAAGCAGCGTCGATGTCCTGTTCCTTAGCACGTTCGAGAGCATGGGCCTGGCTTGAAACGCACTCAGGCCGACTTGTCAGCCGCTATTTGCCTTCAACGGCGCTAGGGTCAGCCCCTTAGGCATCGTGACTCTGAAGGTCTGCGCTATGGAAAGATGCCTGGACGTGGATTTCGTCGTCATCGACTGCTAATCATCCTTCAACGTCATCATGGGGAGAGGGTGGATCCACGCCATGCATGGGGTCGCCTCCACCCTCCACCAAGTCTTGAGACATCTATCAAAGGATGACACTTACATGATAGACGTTAAAGGGGACCAGGTTTCTGTGAAGAAATGTTTTTCAATCGCCCTGAATAGGCCCGAAGCGAACGCGAGCGCCTCGATGGAGGACAGATAGTAATAAGGAGGAGTCCGACAGGCCAGAATCCACGATTGAGGAGCTAGTGGTGGTCCTTTTGAAAGAGGTAGAGTTGAGGAAGGCAGTCTTAATCGGGGCCTTGCTGCCTGAGGAATAAAAGAGTGAACTGTTAGGGTTCCTTAGGCAAAATGAAGATGTCTTCGCATGGTCCCACGACGACATGCCCGAAATAGACCCCACACACGCCTGCCACCGATTGAAAGTAGACCCTAATTTCCCCCCGGTCAGATAGAGGCCCCGAAGGTTCACGCCGGAGAAAAACAGGACAATCAATAAGGAGGTAGAGACGCTACTGGAGAATAGCCTGATCATGGAATGTGTATATCCGTACTGGATCTCCAACCCGGTGGTGGTGAAGAAGAAAAACGGCGACGACCGCACTTGCATAGACTTCACTAACCTAAACAAGGCTTGCCTGAAGGACAGTTTCCCCCTGCCAAGGATCGACCAAATGGTCGACGCCACAACTGGCTTTGACCGGATGAATTTCTTGGATGCCTACTCTGGATACAACCAGATGCCTCTATACGAGGAAGACCAGATCCACACGGCGTTCATCACGGAGCGGGGTATGTACTGTTATAGGTGTATGCCTTTCGGCTTGAAGAGCGCAGGGGTGACCTACCAAAGGCTCATAAACAGAATGTTCACTAGGCTGCTCGAGAAGACGATAGAAGTCTACATCGACGACATGGTCGTAAAGAGCAAGGAAGCCTCAGACCATCTAGGACACCTGGATGAATGTTTTCGAATCCTGAGGCGATACCGGATGTGTCTGAACTCCAAGAAGTGCACGTTCGGGGTGTCTTCCGGCCAGTTCCTGGGACACATCGTGAGCAGAAGGGGCATCGAGGCCAGCCCGACCCAGTTGACCTCTACCGCAGACGAGAAAAGACCTTCGACCATTCGGAAGGTCCAGCGCTTGACCAGGAAGATAGCCGCCCTCAGTCGTTTTGTCTCTAAGATGTCCGACCGATGCAAGCCCTTCTTCTAGTGCATAAAGAAAAGCTCCACGGTTGTCTGGGGGGAGGAGCAAGACAGGGCACTGACAGAGCTCAAGTTGTACTTAAGCCATCCGCCTATCCAAGCCTCCCCAGCAGAAGGGCATTGCCTGTAAGTGTATTTGGCAGTGTCTGAAGTAGCGATTAGTGTCGTGTTGTTCGTCGAGGAAGACGGCAAGTAGAAGTCTGTATTTTATATGAGCCGCATGCTCCTGGACGCCGAAACACGATATAGTGTGGCGGAGAGACTGGTCCTAGCTTTGGTCAAAGCTAAAAAGAAACTCAGGCAATACTTCGAGGTGCACCCGATAACGGTGTATACAGATTTCCCCATCCGGCAAATCTTGGCCAAGCCGGACCAGACGGGACGACTAACCAAGTGGGCCATCGAGCTGAGGATATACGACATCAAATATTGTCCTCGAATAGCAAAGAAAGGGCAAGTCATGGCAGACTTCTTAGTGGAAATCCAGTCCTTCGGCGAGCCGCATGACCTACTTCAAACATCCCCGCCTCAAACCCCTTCAGCCTGGACCCTCTACACTGACGGATCTATGAACGCTTCAGGGTCAAGTATCGAGATAGTCTTGCAGACCCCGGTAGGACTCAGGATAGAGAAAGCTTTGAGGCTCAGTTTCCAGGCGACAAACAATAAGGCGGAGTACGAGGTGCTACTCCAAGGCCTTGAATTGGCTCTGCACTTCAGAGTAGAGGACATCATGGTAAAAACTGACTCACGGCCGATTATGGGTCAGGTCAGGGGAGACTTCGAAGTAAAAGAGCCAAGGTTGCATAAGTACTTCTCCTGGATGATGAGGGTGAAATCTCGTTTCAGCAGGTTTGATATCGGACAAATACCCAGGGAGATGAACCAAAAGTCCGATGAATTAGCCAAAAGCACGTCGATAGGGGGAGCAACTGAACATACGGAGATTCTACTAGAGGGCAAAAATGCAAAAGGCCCCTTGGAAGCCCCTGCACGCCACGTATTTGCAACCGACTCCGAGGGTGAGGGCAGGATGGGACCCATCACCCAATATCTGGTGTCGGAAAACCTAACTACAGACCCCCAAAAAGTGAGGTCAATCAGACTGAAGGCTGTCCGGTATTCTATGGTGGCAGACCAACTGTATAGGAGATCAACGATGGGACCAATGCTGAAGTGTGTAGGCCCCATCGAGGTACAGAAACTGATGGAGGAAATCCACGAAGGAGCATGTGGCAACCACTCTTGCGGGCACAGCCTCGCCCACAAGGCCTTGACTGCCGGATACTTCTGGCCATACATGATGACCGAGGTGGCCCAGTTTGTCAAGAAATGTGACAAGTGCCAGAGGTTCGCCCCTGTAAGGCACCAACCCATGGAGGAACTCCATTCGAATATAACTCCTTGGCCTTTTGCTAAATAGGGTCTGGACATTGTCGGAGAACTCTCCAGAAGTCCAAGGGGAAAAAGGTATGTCCTGCTAGCCATTGATTATTTCACCAAATGGGTAGAAGCTGAAGCCTACGTAACCATCAACAAGCCAGACACGATTAACTTCATTTGGAAAAACATAATCTGCTGGTACAGGATCCCGAGAGAGATACACGCCGATCACGGCACGCAGTTCCAGAACACAAAGCTAAAGGACCTGTGCGAGTTGTATAATGTAAGGCTCAGCTTCTTATCCGTAAATTACCCTCAGAGGAAGGCCAAGCAGAAGCAACGAATAGAGCCATATTCAGCAATATAAAAAAGAACTTGCAGGAGGCCAAAGGGGGGTGGTTAGAAGAGCTACTGGCCGTTGTATGGGCCATCGAACCACAGAGTAGAGGTCGACGAGAAAGACACCATTCGCCATGGTTTATGGGTCAGAAGCTGTGATCCCAACAGAGATTGGCCTCCCGACCCTTCGCTCTGAAGTGGCGAAAGATGCCTCACTGAACGAGCAACAGCTACGCTGCAACACAGACCTCCTGGAAGAAACAAGGGACATGGCCCTGGTCCACTTGGCCTCGTACCATCAGCAGGCCAGGTCCTACTATGCAAAGAAGGTTAGCACTCGTCGATTTAACGACGTCGATTGGGTCTTAAAGGTCAGAACGGGGAATTCTTTAAAGCTAGACTCTAGCTGGGTCGGGCCTTATGAGGTAATCAAAGCACTTGACAATAGTGCATATGTCCAGAAAGAACTCAAGACTGGGAAGAGCCTACCGAACACGTGGAACTCCTAACACCTGAAGAAGTACTACGTGTGAGATGCGTCTAAATGCTATAACACAAATGAATGCTTATATTATTGAACAACTTAATTCCAAAATGGGTGAGGGTTCCCGCTCCAAGGATTTATGCTTTAGATTGCTATGTAAAAGGGTCTGCCCACAGTGCCAAACCCTGAGAGCCATTTGCGAAAAAATCGTACTGCGGGGATCACGTCGCTTGCCGACTATCCGAGAAAACGTACGAGGAGGAAAGAGCCGCGCAACTAAAAACTTGCCAGCAGACCTCATAAAGATCGTACTGCGAGGATCATGTCGCTTGTCGATGACCTGAGAAAATGTACGAAGAAGAAAGAGTTGTGCAACCAAAAACTTGCCAGCAGACCTCATAAAGATCGTACTGTGGGGATTACGTCACTTGCCGACGACCTGAGAAAACGTACGATGAGGAAAGAGCTATGCAACAAAAAACTTGCCAGCAGATCTCATAAAGATCGTACTGTGGGGATCACATCGCTTGCCGATGACCCGAGAAAACGTCAAGGAGGAAAGAGCTGCACAACCAAAAACTTGCCAGCAGACCTTATAAAGATCGTACTACGGGGATTACGTAGTTTGCCGACGACCCGAGAAAATGTACGAAGAAGAAAGAGCTGCACAGCCAAAAACTTGCCAGCAAACCTCATGAAGATCGTAATGCAAGGATCACGTCACTTGTCGACGGCCCGAAAAAACGTACGAAGAGGAAAGAGTTGCGCAGCTAGAAACTTGCCAGCACCTTATAAAGATCGTAATGCGGGGATCACGTCGCTTGCCGACGACCCGAGAAAACGTACGAGGAGAAAAGAGCTGCGCAGCCAAAAACTTGCCAGCAGACCTCATAAAGATCGTACTGCGGGGATCACGTCACTTGCCGATGACCCGAGAAAACGTACGAGGAGGAAAGAGCTGCACAGCCAAAAACTTGCCAGCAGACCTCATAAAGATCGTACAACAGGGATCACGTCGCTTGCCGATGACCTGAGAAAACGTATGAGGAAGAAAGAGCTGTGCGACCAAAAACTTGCCAGCAGACCTCATAAAGATCGTACAGTAGGGATCACGTCGCTTGCCGACAACCCGAGAAAACATCCGAAGAGGATTGAGCTGTACAGTAAAATGCTTGTTGGCATACCTCAACGAAGATCGTACTATAGGAAATACATCATGCAATAGAATGCTTGCCGACGACCCGAGAAAACGTATGAGGAAGAAAGAGTTGCGCGACCAAAAACTTGCCAGCAGACCTCATAAAGATCATCTGTGCAGTTAAATGCTTGCCAGCAGACCTCGATAAGGATTGTGCTATGGGAACCACCTTGGGCAATAAAATAATTGCTGATGGCCCGAGAAAACGCACGAAGGGGATTGAGCTGCGCAATAAAACATTTGCCAGCAGACCTCGCCAAGAATTATGCCACAGGGATCACGTCGCTTGTCGACAACCCGATAGGACATACCTGCGGGGTGGGGGTGATTTCAGCGATGAGACCTCCCAGAGAACACTTAAGCTGAGCGTGAGCCAGAGGCAAATGGGACCAGGGTCTACCTGTTGGAAGTTTACCCTCCCCAGAAAGTACCTTAGCTAAGCACAGGCAGGAAATGAACAGAACTAAGACCTACCCATTGGAAGTAGGTCCGAGCAAGACTAAGCACCAAATTTGAAATTAAATTCTGTTTATTATTGCTTAGATTACAGGATGCATTGTCGACACAGATGCAGGATCAGGGTCTACCCGTTGAAAGTAGACCCTCCCCAGAAAGTGCCTCAGCTAAGCACGGGCAAGAAATGAACGGAGCTAAGACCTACCCGTTGGAAGTAGGTCCCAGCAAGACTAAGCGTAAAAGCAGAAATTACAACCAAATTCTGTTTATTATTGCTTAGATTACAGGATGCGTGGTCGACACAGACGCAGACCCAGTGTCTCTATTTATGAGGAGCAGGTCTCGGGCGGACTCACAGGGACACATCAGAGTGGTAGCGTCCTGTCCGCTCCTAAAAAGAGCCAAGCACAGGCCTCCTCCTCTGAAGTGATGGGTCCAAAGAGTTGTCGACCAATCCTTGAAGCCGGTTCCTGGGGCGTTCCCATTTGGGGTCGGAGAAATCCAGCCATACGCGCTGATCATATTCTGCTAAGATGAGTCATAACAGAAGTTATACATCCTCAAAGTCGGGCGAGCCGGAACTCACATCCCGATCTCCAGAGCTGACCTCTGCATCATATATGATTGGGCAAGACCCGGGAACCGGGCAAACCGCCAACAAAGGAATGGCATCGTATACGATGCCTGACCCTGACCACGGATGCAAGCAACAAAAATAACATAATGATGAATATAATAGATAACACAAAATGAGCGTGAGAAGCATACGCCGTTTTATTATTTAAATAGTTGCTTGCAAAAGGGGTCGGTTCTACACAGGGTGGTCAGCACTTTACAAATGTACAAAAGGGGGGGAGTCCTTAGTTACCTCCGGGGAGGGAAGTGACACCAGCTTCGAAGCTTGGGCCAGCTGCAGCAAAATTAGAATCGTCGCTGGACAGGACGAGTGCGCTTGACCCTCCACCCGTCAAGGCGCCCTCGCCAGGCTGATCCCCAGAGACCTCCGTAGCTTGTTCTGGCAGACCCAGAGCAGGGACAACATCCTTGGCGACAGAAACAGATATAGAGGGCCCATCTTTATCTCCATCGAGTATCTTCAACATATCAGCAGGGTACATGATATTAATCTCGTTCCCTAACTGCTGCATGTAGTGCTTAACAGAGTAATAGTCCCTCTCGATGCCTTTCTGCTGATCAAACTGGTCTGGCGTTACCACCTCCGCGTGGCCTTTGAATTCCCTGTTCTCCCAGCCAGACCTATAGCTCTCTGCAAAAAGGACATCCACCTGCCTCTGATACCTCGTCTTCAGCTTCTCCGCATCCACCAGCCTATCCCTCAGCGCCACCAGCCTTAGCTCCACTTGCCGCTGCGACAAATCGACCAAAAGGATGTTAATGTCGGCGAGGTATTCGCCGTGCTTGCGAGATAACTCCGCATGAGCCTCCATCAGCCTCTTGTGATCCAAGTAAAGATTTCGGTTTATCTCATTAGACCGGTCGAGCAGGCGCTGTAGGGAATGGGCCTCCAACTTGGCTTTTGCCTCAGCTTTCCTCGCCTCTTTGGCATCATCGATGGCTTTGTCGCGAGCGATGAAAGCCAGCCCCATCTCTGCCCCTGCATTTTGCAGCTCCTGCTTTTTGACCCCAAGCTCGGTTTGGGCCAGCTTAGCGGCCTCGGCTTGAGCCAACTTGTCAGCCTCATCTTCGGCTAACTTGGCGTCCAGCTCCTCGCGCCTGACCCCTTTGATGCTCAGAGCATGAGCCACCACACTCGGGCATTTAGCTCCCCGGTCAGCTCCCTGACTCGAGAGGAGTAGAAAGACTGGACGACGGCTAGCTACAGAATACAAAAAAGCAAAGTCAGCGTTCAGCATGGTTGCCAAAAAATATAGAAGTGGTGGCCAGACGAGCCAGACCTGCGCAATGCTGCGGTTAGCGATGAGCTCAACGTTCTCCAGGGAAAGCGCCTCCAGCTCAAACTCCGCAGCTCTAGGCATTGCCCGCGTCTGAGGAACGCGGCTCCGACCCGCCAACTAGGAGGACGCCGTGTCCCTCCACTGAATGAACTCCAGTGGCTTCTTCCGATGCTTCAGAGGTAGCAGAGATTAAGACGGTAGGAGGCAGGGCGTCGCCGGGCGCACTATGGGCGACAGTAGGGGGCGACGCATCCTCAGCAGAAGAGGTCGCGGCGACTGCCACTACATAGACGGTTTCGGTTGCCGGCCCCTTTGGAGCCCCGCCTGAATATGATTTTTCGGACTTGTCTTGACCAACTCCTCCTGACGGGCCACTGCACGTAGACCTTCTCCTTCTTATGAGGGTCAACGTGGCCCCGTCGTCTTCACTGCTAGAAAAGGGGGCACCTCTACCCCTCTTCCCCGCCGGGCTTTCGTTCCTGGAGGATAAGTCAGCCTCGTGACCTTGATTCGTCGGGACAGAGGGAGGGGAAAACAGCCGAGATTTCAACCTCAGAGCCCCTCCGCTGAGCCCAGCAATCTCCCTACGGGAACGGGCAGCACCGGACCCCGTTCCAGCCTTCGAGCCAGGGCTGGGGGCAGAAGAGGTCGGCACAGAAGGCTCACCAGGCAGGCTCGAAGGTGCCCCATTGCCGTACACAATCTTCATGGCCGGCGCCTCCTGGATCATGAGCCTGCCCGCCTCGGGAGTTGGTGCTACCGGCGTTTCATCCCCGGTCACGAACAGACCCTCCAGGTCGTCGTCAGAACCTATTCTTGGGATGACAACTCCTGAGGCTTCATCCTCCGAGGACACCACCAAACACTGACCAGAGGGGACCTTAGGGTGAGCCTTGTGCACAACAGTCTTCCCTTTGACTGGGGAGGGGTCCGCCGAAGGGCCTACGTCCGAACCTGCAAAGGGCAAGCAACATGGTTAAAACGCAGCCACGACCTGACCGACGGAGCCCAAAGATAAAAAAATGAACTCACCTTTAGCCCTCTTAGGGGAGGCGGTCTCCTCCCTGTGGAACCTAGCACACTCCTCAGCCACGAGCTTCACTGCCTCTTCGAGCTCGTGACTGGTCAGTGCCACCAAGTTGTTGGGACCCGCCAGCTGGCTTGAGGCCGTGATCTGACGGCCCACCATGGCGATGCGACCCTGCTCATCCCGACGGAACCGGTTCAAGACGGAGGCGTCAAGCTAGCTCCGAAGGTGCTTGGTGATGACCCACGTGTCTAGTGGGAAGAGGAGGTATGAGACCATCCTTGGCATCATGTTCATCACCTGGGGATTCAGGACAGCTTGGATATGTTGGCAATCCCCGGACGACCCGAAGAGGATGATTCCCTCTAGCTCCTGGAGCCGACCCACTGATAGCCGAGGCTCGAATTTGTTTTCCTCCGCGGAGGCTGCGCAAAGCAAAACATCATGAGTAAAAACGGACGAAATATACACGGACCCAAAATTCACGACCCAGTACTTACTTTGCAGAAAGGACGAGGGGATTTGAAAACGCTCTCCGTTCACCCAGGGAGAGCACCACGCCCCTTCGACGGCATATATTCTGGAATGAGAGTCCCACTGCTTGTCCGACCTCGGCAAGCCCCAGAAGATGTGGCGCCCCGGGACGGCTGAAGATAGAAAGTGGGGTAAAAGCTCCTTTTGGGGATGAGGATAAGCTTATAAGCATAAAAAACCACTTCCAGGTCAATATGCGTGTTGAGGAGGATGGATAAGGCAGAAAGCCCCATCAGGATCATGATTCCGTTAGCATTTAGCTGCATCGGATGAATCCCCGTGAGGCTAAAGAACTGGTGGACCAAGGGAGGAAGAGGAAACCGCAACCACTCCAGATGCCTCCTCCCTAGAACGATGGAGCCTTCTAGAGCAGAGGGGTAAAGGTACCAATCCGCCGGGCCGTCAACCTTCTTTAAAATGACTCCGCCCGGGAAGCAGAGCTGCCTCCTCAACGACCATAATTCGGAATCCGCAACGGGGCAGAGTTTCTGACTCAGATCCAGGGTCATCGTATTAGATACGGTCGAAAAAGACGAAAGGTTCTGGAAAAAAGGAAATGCGGAAACCCTAAGATTTAAGAAAGCTGAAATACTTGGAGATTTTGGTAAAGTAAGAAATGAGCGTAAATGCGGCTTTTATAGAGGGGGAGCCGAAGAGTTTTTCCTGAAGGAGGGCAGGGCAAGGAAAACGAAAGCGTTAGAATTTCAAAATTTGAAAAAATTGTGACACGGGATGGTGTACTTCCACGTCGGCAATTGGGGAGTCACTTGTATCCCTCAAACTGAAGGAACAGAGAAACAATTTTCCCACTTGATGGATAGGAATCCATCAAATAGGGAAATGGGGATAGTTGTTGGACCCGTTCCTAAATCATACACCTCATGGACGATTAAGTGGCTGAACAGGTCGTAAACGGGGCACACTGTCTGACATGTGTCCAGAGTGACCAATTAAAGGCCACGCGAGTCGTACGTGGTACCGCATAGGCCCGTGGGCTATCCAAGACTAGGGCCGAACCCATCCCAGACCCTGGATGGGCTCGGCCCAGTCCGATTCTTACCTCGACAGCTAGGGATCGAGAGCCTCAGGGGTCTTCCACCAGAGTACAGTGGGAAGCAACTCACAGCTCTAGACCCAGACAGAGCATTTAATGCGACCCTGGGTATGTGCGCGCATTGGGCAAGTCGTCCTGACATAATGGCAGCTTGTCAAAATCTCACCCCCGACAGGCTGGAATCGTAGGGGATGGCAGAAAACAGGCCGCAACGATGCAAGGAAGGTCACGGTAACCATGACCCGTGATTTCAGGAGTAAGTCATGATGGAAAAAAGTACTCGATCCTGGGATTGAAAGCCAAAAAACTCCCAGTCCCAAGATCATATATATATAAGCCTTGTTTCCTCCCAAAGGGGGGTATAGAGAAGAAGCAATATAATATACAAAAAATATTTTTACAGAGAAAAACGAAATCCTTGTTGTTCTATCCTATGGATAAATCACTGACTTAAGTATCGGAGAGTCTTTGTAGGTGGCCACCCCCGCCTCCCCGTCTTAGCCTGAAGCTAAAGATATTTCAGGATAGCAAGGACACGTGGACAATTGGTGAATACCTCGTCAGCAGTTCAGATACACGTGGACCGCTGGTGAGAACCGATCCAACAATAATATTACAAAGCACGTTGAAATTCATTTGTCACATACTGAAACAAAGATAGTAATGCTAGCACTACTTGGTTGAGACAAAAGGGTGGAATTAAAAAGAAATAGCTAAACCTTTTTCATTATCCAACAGGGAATCAGAGATAATTTCTATGCTACTACCAAATTCCAAAGCACGAAGGGCATGCCAGTAAGATACGAGGCATAACAGAACAGGAACAGAATTTCCCAGAAGTGATTTCACGAGAGAATCCTGAACTTAGTTATTTTTCGTCCCTGAATTCTAGTTTTGCGCTGAGTGGTCCATGACACTCGTTCACAAACCTTCATCACTTCATATTTTAAACTCTACTAAAATTTTGGACGGAATTATGACCTAGAAAATTGCTAAGTTGTAAATGACAAACTAACAACACCCTTTAGGGCCAAAATTGTATTAGATAGTCCCTTAACTGACAATTTAACAAAAATTGTCCTTGAACCCTTTGACGCGTATTTTAAAACAAATGTCATATCACTATGGCTAAACTATATTGTTGTTTGGAGTATTGTCTATCATTACCAACCCAATCGGTCTAATATCATTCAATAATCTTAATTTATTAAATTTTTGTTATCAACATCATTCTACTATGTTTACATTTTTTTTTTTTGAATTAACTATGTTTACATTGTTGTTAGAGTTGTTTTTCTTTTTCTTTTTTGCTCCTTTTTTCTTTTCATAGTGACTCCCTCTGGTGTACCACTTTGTGCTTGTCCTTACCATAGAATGTATATATGGGGGCTGTCCGCACAAGACAAGTAAATGAGTCAAAACACAATACGATTTTGCCGTCCAAAGACCTTTTTTTCTGTCCAAATACAATTTCAATTCCAACAAGACCCTTTCTTTCCTCTAAACCGCGTAAATATCCAATCCCTTCGCTATAAAATGATGTGTTGCCTTAATGTTATGTGTGTTCACCTAACTAAACATCCAAAAAGGCATTCATGGATTCAGGTTTAGGCATAGTAACGGGCATACTGGGAGTAGTCTTCGTGTCTTCTGTGCTCCTGTGCTCCTGTGCTGCTGCTGTACTACAACTAATAACAAAAAAGACAACCAAACTGGTGAAGACAAGACCAACATAAAAATTGATTTGGGAAACTGTTTTGCTTGTTTATGTGGCAGTAATGGATCAGGCAGAGGCTGCTGCGGATGTTGATTGATTTTACTGTCAAATCATTATTTTCTGTACCGTAGTCAAGGATTAATTATTTCCTGGGTCATTAAATTATGCCAAAAATTTTGTTTTAGTCCCTAAATTGTAAAATAAATAGCAGTTCTCGAAACAGCCAGTTGTTACTCCCTAACGCATTTTCTGTCAATTCTGGTTAAAATTTACATGTTTTTTATGGACCAACTATAAAACTTCTAAGAAGTTCAAGAACGAATGATACAAATTTTTAACAGTTGGGGGGCTAGCAATATGAAATTTCTATTAAAAAAGAAAAAAGGATTGACAGAAAACTAAAAACACAATTTAAAGAATAACAATACAGATATTTTAAAAGTTCAGGGATAATTTCTATTGAATCCGAGTTGAATAGAATAACGCAATTCTTGGTACAGTTCAGGGAGAAACTGAAAGATTAATCCCACAAAATATGTAATATTCGGGGTTTGCATCATGACACTCAAGTTTATTTTGGTCCTCTAAATGTAATGCATAGATTTAATGGGTTTTTACTGTATTCCATAGATCTAGTCAGACCTGTGTTACTGCTACTAAATGTAGGAGAAACTGGAAAAACTAGACTGTCTTTTAGTAAAAGGCCTACTTTCTAAAATTTTTGGACAAATAACTTTTAAAAAGCTGGTTTGCAAAGAGTTTTAATAGTAGGTCATTTTCTTAAAGTACTCTTAGCAAAAAAGGCTATTTTACGAAGAGCCCCTAAATTAACCCTCAATTTTTATTCACGAAACAATAAGCAAATTAATAGAAGTAAAAATTAAAAAAAAAAAAATCCCCTAAGAAAATGGATGCATTAGAAAGATAACACTGAGCAATTACTACTGGTCTACACACTACAAACATTACGGATACTCACGTACAAATTTGTTCCCTAAGAAAAAGGATGCATCAGACAAGTTGTAAAAAAGTGAACGAGGTTATTTACTGATACTCTAGGCTTTATGATCTTTGGAAGTGCATTGTAGCTTAATTCATCCAAGTCAACATACATGCATGCATAATATTTTTATCCATACGATTTGTAATTATAATCAGATCGCATGAGAAAACGTGGGACAAAAAGCTGTGACTGTTTTTATAAAGAAAATGAACATAAGTAACAGCGATTTTAACATATTAAAACAAGAAAAAATTGAGTGAGACTTATCAAGTGAACAACAGGATTTAACAATTAGCAATTGGGAAATCCAATATCACCAAAATGGGAGCAATTAGGTCTTAGCCCTTCAATAACCATTTCGCTGTGAAGTCTAAGGGCCCTTTTCTTGTCACCCTTCTCAATGTAGCTAACAATCATTGTCTCATACAAACAATCATTTCTATCTAGTGAACGGTGTTTCATAATCTCAAAATATTTCTCTGCTTCCTCCAACTTCCCTGACTGACAGAGGCTCTTTATCAAAGTCGAAAAAACAGATGATCCTGGAGACAGTAACTTGTTCTCCATTTCATAAAAGAGCTTCAGAACTTCTTGAACGTCACCTTTTTCTCCATAGCCATCAATAAGAATAGCATATGTGATTTCATTTGGTGAAAACCCTTTTTTCTCTAACAATACAGTTAATATGGCATTCGCTTTTTCCACGTCTCCATTTTTGCAAAGCTTTTCAATCAGCTCATTGAAAGCTGAACAACTTGGAATAAAGCCCTGCTCGATCATTTTCTCACAATTCCTCAAGCTTTCTTCCAATTGTCCTGACTTGACGTAGCCCTTAATAAGATAATCATATGTCTCCTCATATGGCGTCAAACCCATGTCTTCCATATCTTCCATCAAGCAATGTGCTTCTTCAACTCTTCCCTCTCTGCAGTAGCCTCCTATAAACACTGTATGAACAAAAGGGTTAGGTCGAAAACCTCTCTTGAGCATTTCTTCATACACATCCCAGGCAGAGCCTAAATTTCCAAGCTTGACTTTAGCATAAACAATCAAAGAGTAAGCAATGGTGTCAAAGATCATATTCTTTTGCAACAATCTTTTCAGTAACTCCATACCGTCTTCAATTCTTCCTTCATCTAAAATCCTCAAAATCGAACTGGTGTTGACAATCACAGAAGGCGAGCATCTACTCCCATGGATCCTATCCAAGATTTCAACAATGTTTTGCAGCTTCCCTTCCTTGCACAAAGAACTAATCAATGTCCTTACCGTTACTCCGTTTGGGTATATCCTTTTTGAAATCATATGCTCATAAATCTTCCAAACTAGAGTATTCTTGTCAGATTTTTGGACAACATGTATCAAAGTATTGAAAGTTGCGAGACTTAGTGAGAATCCACGTTCTTCCAAATAGCAGCAAACATCAAACCCAGTCTCAAACATTCTCAATCTGGAATAAGACTGTATAAGCAGCTCAAACACAAATGGGTTTGAAGCAGTTATCTTATAACTGCTAAGTAGTGAATCCACCATTAAGAATCGAGAAGAATCTCCAAAATTTTTCTTCAAAACTGATTCAATCAAAGCTCTGGCGTCCAAGTTCAGTCGAGCTCGAACCAGAATATGAATGATTATGCAGTAAGAACAAATTCCATGCTCAAAATTACTTTTGTGAGAGGACCAATGGAAGAAACCCAAAGCCGGCTTAGCATCAATGGGTTCCTTCAATTCCAACAGAATTTTCTCAACAAGCAGTTCATCAAATTCAACATAATGAAACTTTCTAGTGAGCATATCCCAGTTCAAACCACTTCTGAACCAATTACTTATGGCATTGACAATGTTGACTGTTGTTGCCTCTGTATGTATCAGTTTGAATGATTGAGGATCAAAACGAAATAGTTTCCCACAAGATTTCAAGGATTTGGAGATTAAAGATGGAACTAGTAGACGGACTAACCTCATGTTCTGTGGAGTCACCTGGATGTATCAATGTCAAGTGTGAATGGTCTCATAACATCAGCTTTAAACATCAAACAAGTAGTACAAAATAAATATAGGACTTCTTAGAGACCGAATAGGAAGACCATACATTTCTTGTGTTTTTAAATCAAAAAGTATAATGCATAACAAACAAAACCTTGTGTTGGTACGTACAACTACGTACCTTAGAATAAGCAAAGCCTATTTATGTATCCATGAATCACATGTGAGCATAGCTAGCATTTGTTCAAGACATGACAGATGTGCCAAGATAAGATCTCCTCTACTTTCAGTTTATTTGCATAGGTCCCTTATAAGTCTTGTGTCAACTCACGAAATGGAACTTATACAATATAAAATTAGAAAACAATAAAATTTTAAAAAAAATCATGAGATGGAAAAGCCTGCCTAGCTTAAACCATAAATACAGAAACAATAGATTATACGCATAATAAGAATTTAACATGATTCAATCTTTCTTTTTTTATGTTTTTTGAATTAATTAAGTTGACATCAACAGAAATTTTGATTACTATACTTCCTTTGCACCAAATATACGTTCATATATATTTTTTTTTTTTTACGAAATTGAGTTTTCCTTAATAGATGCCCTTGCTTGCACTAATTCCTTACTACTATTTATTAAACTTCTCTAGGAACTTCTAGCAAAAAAGTTATACAAGAACCAACTTACAAAAGGGCTTCGTTTGTGATAACATCATGTTAAGAGAAAGTACTAATGAACAATTTGGAACAAATTATTCAGGATCAAATTGTCTTATCCTTGTCAAAATTCTTGTAAAGATGCTCAAGTAACTCAGCTTCAGGAAAGACAATACCTATACTTTAAGGAACACATGCTAAACTTTCATGAAAGCTAATCCGATAGATCTTACAATATAAGGGAAATAGTCACAAAAACAAGAGTTAGACTAGGGTTTTGTTCCTTTCCTTCTTCCTGTCTAATCTGTTTTCTAAGAAAACACAGAGTCAATTTCTTTTAATCAGATCTAGGTTCTTTTTCAGAGTGATTTCACTTATCACATTGAAAGATTGGAGAGTAAAGTACCATTTTCTCAATCTTATCCTCTGCTTTACAAGAATGTATATCTGCTCTTATGAAACTAAAAAAACTCGCCATCGTGTTGCAGAAATTCTAGATCAGGACTATAAGCTTCCTCCCTCATCTTCACCTCCAACTTCTTTAGCAATTCATAAATCTGCTCAGAGTCCGGGTGAAATCTATCGCCAGCGACAAAGCTGTAGACTTCACTTCCTGCATCAACCACACTTTGACCAAACATCTTCTTCATCTTCTTCTCCTTAATCAAAGTTCTAAGTTCTGCAACACTTTCCCATTTCTCATCCACAGCGTAGATATTTGATAACAATATATAATACCCTGAATGATTAGGATCTAAATTGAAAAGATTCTTTGCTGCAACCTCTCCCAAGTTGACATTATGATGAATCCGACAAGCACCAAGCAAAGCTCCCCAAATATGTGGCCCAGCTGGAAATGGCATTTTGTTGATGATTTCCATAGCCTTTTCCAACTCTCCAGTGCGACCAAGAAGATCAACTACCATTCCATAATGCTCGGAATTTGGATTCAGTTGGTAACCATGCGGCATTAAATTAAATATTTCTAATCCTTTTTCGACCAAACCTGAATGGCTACAAGCAGATAAAACAGAGAGAAACGTAATGTTATTTGGCCTAACAGCCGAGTTCTCAACCATTTGATCAAATATATTTATAGCTTCTTCTCCGCACCCATGGATTGCATAAGCAGCAATCATTGCACTCCAGACATAAACATCTTTGTCCACTATCCCCTCAAATATTTGGATAGCATCAGCTAGGCTACCACATTTTGAGTACAACTCGATGAGCGAAGCTCCAACAAAGATGTTGTTATTGAATCCCCTTTTCTTCACATAACCATGAAGGCACAAAGCTTGCTGAAGAATCCCCAACTGTGCACAGGCAGCAAGAACCTTCACCATAGCAATAGCATCAGGTTGAATCTCACCTATTAGCATGTTACGAAAGACCCCAATAGACTGGTGTGCCATTCCATTATGAGCATACCCACCTAACAATGCGGCACAAGAAACCACATCTTTCTTGGGCATTCTTTGAAAGAGATCCACTGCTTTGTCAGGGGTGAAGCACTTCATGTACATATCAATCAGAGCTGTAGATACTGAGACATCCAACTCAAAACCTTTCCAAATAGCAAGTTCATGGATCTTTGTACCCTCTTCTAAGTTACAGACAACAGAACAGGCCTGTAATGCATTAACCACCGTTATTGAATTGGGTTCAACTTTCCCATTAATCATCTCATTGAAAAGATCTAATGCTTCCACAGCAGCCCCATTTAGAGCATGACAGGCAATAATTGAGCTCCACGATATAACATCTTGTTTCAACATTCTTCTAAACAAGCAAGTGGCAGATTTTATGGAACCTGTCTTCGCGTATAGATTCAAAAGTGAATTGTCCAACGTTATATCAGTATTAAAGCCCCTCCTGACGACAAAACAATGTACACTACTACCAAGCTTGAAATTTGATAACTGAGCACAAGCAGAAACAACACTGACAAGCGTCACTCTGTCCGGAACTAAACCCTCTTCCATAACCATTTGGGTAAAAAACCTTAAAGCTTCTTCAGGATTGCCATTTTGCTCGTACCCAGTAACCATTGAAGTCCACAAAACAACATCAGGTAGAGAAAATTCCTTAAACACTTGTAAGGCATCGTCCATAAGTCCACATTTTGAGTAGAATTCGATTAATGCTGCACCCACATACATATCCTCACCCACCTTGTCATGTTTCTGAATAAGCCCATGTACTGCTTTCCCACATTCTAGCGCCCTTAACCCGGCACATGCCCTAAGAGCAATGGGTACTGTGAAATTATCAGGCTTGTCATCATCAGTGCTTGCATTAGATATCATGTTACAAAAGAGACGCAAGGTCTCCTCCCATTGTTTGTCTCTACAATAGCCCCTGAGTGCAGCGTTCCAGAGATAAACAGTTCTATGAGGCGTTTCGTCGAACACCTTACGGGCATGCTCAAGTGATGCATATTTTGCATATAAAGCATTGAGTTTTGTGGCAAAGAAACTATCATGAGTAAGGCCAGCTTTGAAGGTTTGACAGTGAAGCTGTGCCAGTGATTTCCAACAATTACATGCTTCAAACAGATTAACAAGTAGTTCCCACCTTTTCATAAAGGAAAAATCACTTAAAAAAAAAAAAAAAAAAA
>JXTB01000687.1:25352-42362 GCA_002914805.1 Parasponia andersonii
TAGTTGTATTTTATTATTTTGCTTACTTAAAGAAAGTTTATGTGGATTAAGTATATTCTTTGAAATCTCATTAATAAACTCTAGAACCTGTTTGATTATCACTTGAGGCGAAATCCTAGACTGCATTGCATTAGAGACATGATTTAGGCCGTCTCTAGATCATTTGAGCCTTTCAAGCTTATCTTTGACACTTATATGTCCTTAGTTTACCCTTTTGAGCCTATATTGACCTTTTCTTTGACACCTATATTTTTAGCCTAGCTTTTAAATAGATTCTAACATTTTACCTTGCACTATGAGCAGAATTGTGATCTTTGTTGAAAATATTATTGAGCTATGTGATATGAGAGGAAGTGTTGAGGAGAATTATTTTGTTGAGGCATGACAAAAAGAAGAAGAATGTACTATACCCATGTGAAAAAAAAGAAGTGAAGAAAAAAAAATATAGAAAATGTGTAGTGAAAAAAAATAGAAAATCATAAGTTTGGAGTGTAGTGCTTCAATAAAAAAAATGTGGAGTAAAAGAAGAAATTAGAAAGTAATTTTGGGATGTTATATCAATAAAGTGTTGAGTTAAGTAGTATAAAGATCCGAGAATTATATACGCGCTTAGAGTGATTTGAGCCATAAAAATGTCTATTATCCTACCTATTACCCTAGCCATGTGTTACAAGCTTAATAAAGTCCTAATGATTTTTGATTCAATGTTAGTCTACATTAGTGGAGAGTGGTATAAGAGGCAGGCTTACAAAGTTCATATATTTCTATCTTGAGATTTGTTATAACATATTTGTTTGCATAAACTGATCTGAGTTGCATATAATTAAATGTAATTATTTACTCACACACTTAAGGAATCTATAGTGGAATCAGATTGACATTTGAATTGAAATTCTAGACCATTTACAGTGTTCGAGTTTTTTCTTTGAGCTTTATATTATGTGAAATCTTTGAGTCAAATTTTGAGAATTGAACTTGGTCATGGTTTGGGTCGTGTTTAGGTGTTTAGAAGTTTTGTTTAGGTTTTCTTTCTTCTTTTGCTCGAGGACTAACAAAAATTCAAGTTTGGGGGTGTGATAACTCTATAAAAATAGAGTTAATTGTGCTATTTTATTTATTAAAAATGTGTGTTCTAGAGTAATTTTAATTTAGATTTTAAGTAATTTAAGTTTTTTTATTTTATTTTGGTTTAGATTTAGTTTTATTAAATCTTATGTTATTTTATTAGGATTAGGTGTTTTAATTTAATTAGTTTGAGTTAATTTAATTTGAAATATATGTTTATTAGATTTAGGTTTTTGATTTAATTTAATTTTGATTTGATTTAGGTTAAATAGAAAAGAAGAAAAAAAAAAGGAAATTCGGATTAAAGCTTAGCCATTGGATCAATCGGATTAACGGTCTTGATTAGAGACTGCACTTCACGCACAGAGGCTGAGAGTAGGGAAGGCAATATAGGGGACAGTCGGGGCCCATGCGTAAAAAAGTGATGGAGGATAACTTTTGTGTCTAATCTGGTGCTTCTCGACCATGGTACAACCGGGTTTTTTTCCAACGAAAAAACTGTTGGAATAATATTCTATAAAGTAGTTTATTATTTAGACATTATAAATAATATTTATTGGATTATTTAGTATCTATTTATTATTAATAAATTCCATGTTATGAATTTCTATTTCATTTATGTCCCATTGATATACATGTGATGTGTATGTTTATCTTATGAAAACATCTAAAAGATTCCAAGACATGAAATGAGTGATAAAGAATTATTCGCATGAAGAGTTCATAAGTGGGAGAAATTATATTCTTTATTTCATTATCTCTAAATTAAATTGTTCGCATTCTGTATATTGAAGATGGAATACTTTACTATGCCATAGAATGTAGTATTGTCTATTTAATTAATGAAGTCTCTAATTATCGAAGTGAGTCTTCGGATAAAAACACTAGTGTGTTATAAGAAAGTTATAATAGCATCGAACATGACCTAGTGAATTAGAAATTGAGGTTAAGTACCGTAACTCAAATTTCTAATTTTACTAATCTAGCACTATTGTAGAAGATCTTAATCCTAGTGATTAACGAACTTACTTTCATGTGTTTTGTCTTTTTGAGTTACTAAAAAACTAGTTCCTATTTATGGTTCGAACTCAGGTATCTTAGAAGATAAGGTATATGAAATGTGTAGAACATCTTTCATGATAGACACCGTGCATATGATGTCACTTAAAAGTTTTTCAAGTACTTAGATAATATAAACCAGGGTCGCGGTATTCACTATATGAATTTGACTGTGTTGGTATAAGCAGATACAAACGCCATAGTAAACTATTATCCATTAGATGAAAAATAGAAACTCCAAGGTAAATAAGTACTAGAGGAGTAATACGGTAATTTCACCCTACGAGTACGGCATTGCATTGGGGGTATGTCTACAAGTATAGTATATGCTAAATGGATCAAGCTAATTAATTGTTAATAAGCTTCACAGAAAAATAAATGACATTTAGTCCAAGAGTACAATATTGGGCCTATGATAGCGTGCCCCAATATTAACGGAGAAGGCCCAATTAGTTAATTATTATAGTGGGTATATGGTTCATTGGATCTTGAGCTTTATGGATCCATCTGGTCCCTTGTCTAGCTCAAATTAAAGCTCAATAGTCATTTGATGATCAGTTGAGCCCAATAAGCCCATTAGGGTTTACTAATCTCTATATATGGTTAAGAGAAAAGTTCTCTAGNATGTTATGAATTTCTATTTCATTTATGTCCCATTGATATACATGTGATGTGTATGTTTATCTTATGAAAACATCTAAAAGATTCCAAGACATGAAATGAGTGATAAAGAATTATTCGCATGAAGAGTTCATAAGTGGGAGAAATTATATTCTTTATTTCATTATCTCTAAATTAAATTGTTCGCATTCTGTATATTGAAGATGGAATACTTTACTATGCCATAGAATGTAGTATTGTCTATTTAATTAATGAAGTCTCTAATTATCGAAGTGAGTCTTCGGATAAAAACACTAGTGTGTTATAAGAAAGTTATAATAGCATCGAACATGACCTAGTGAATTAGAAATTGAGGTTAAGTACCGTAACTCAAATTTCTAATTTTACTAATCTAGCACTATTGTAGAAGATCTTAATCCTAGTGATTAACGAACTTACTTTCATGTGTTTTGTCTTTTTGAGTTACTAAAAAACTAGTTCCTATTTATGGTTCGAACTCAGGTATCTTAGAAGATAAGGTATATGAAATGTGTAGAACATCTTTCATGATAGACACCGTGCATATGATGTCACTTAAAAGTTTTTCAAGTACTTAGATAATATAAACCAGGGTCGCGGTATTCACTATATGAATTTGACTGTGTTGGTATAAGCAGATACAAACGCCATAGTCAACTATTATCCATTAGATGAAAAATAGAAACTCCAAGGTAAATAAGTACTAGAGGAGTAATACGGTAATTTCACCCTACGAGTACGGCATTGCATTGGGGGTATGTCTACAAGTATAGTATATGCTAAATGGATCAAGCTAATTAATTGTTAATAAGCTTCACAGAAAAATAAATGACATTTAGTCCAAGAGTACAATATTGGGCCTATGATAGCGTGCCCCAATATTAACGGAGAAGGCCCAATTAGTTAATTATTATAGTGGGTATATGGTTCATTGGATCTTGGGCTTTATGGATCCATCTGGTCCCTTGTCTAGCTCAAATTAAAGCTCAATAGTCATTTGATGATCAGTTGAGCCCAATAAGCCCATTAGGGTTTACTAATCTCTATATATGGTTAAGAGAAAAGTTCTCTAGGAACTAGACATAAGTGTTACACATGAAACACCCCCTTGAGAAGAGAGTGTCACACGAAAAACAAAGAGAGAGAGAGAGAGTAGAGAAAATCAGCCACCACTAGGGATTCACTGTCCTTGGTGTTTCGGCAATCCCGGAGAAATCAATTCGAGGAGATTATCTTCTTTTTCATCTGCGGATCTCTTTATTGAGAATTAAGAAGGTGATCACCCACCCGATCAATCAAACGATTTTCAAGAATAGACGGGAAGACGAGAAGATTGTGAAGTGAATCTGGGTATTATTCTTGTCTAGATCAAGAGTTAACTTATGTTAGATCACAATCCAAAATGTTTTGTAAAAAGAAAAAATTTAAACGACCAATTCTGTTGCATTTCTTGATTTTACAAAGCTATGGTGTTCTTGAAAATGTTTTTATGAAAAATATTTTCTAGAAATTTATTCTATTAAATACCAGCAAAAATGCCAAATCACCTAGTCAAAGTCTGAGTTCTCTTCAGCCAATCATAACCTTAGAACGTGCCAAGCTAACGAAAATGTATCCTATTGGATAGTTGCCAAAGTATCAGATTTTGAATAGAAATGTGAGGAGAATGAGAGAGAGAATGAGAGTAAATGGGAAAGTAACACATCAAACAACCAATCAGAGTTGAATATTGGAATCTTTGTATAACTTAAACACTCTCTTTCTTCAGCTATAAAAGGGCTACGTGACTAAAGGGAAAAACAAACCATTCTAGAGAGAGAAAGAGTTTCACAGAGAGAGCAATTAGAGGCCAAATTGAAAGAGGAGGCTTGCAATTATTCTCAAGCATTCCCCACTCTACTCAACCCTTGTTTGTTTGTTTTAGTTTTGTTATTTTAGTTATGAACTAAATTAATTTTCTAGGATTGCAATGGGATCTCTATATGCAGTTTGAATTATAATGTTTCCTCTTTGATTTTACAATTTTAATTTACGAATTGCTTATTCTATCTTGCTCTTAATGCTTTTGAGTGCTTGATCACCACTTAAATTGATATTGGTAATTTGTATGAACTTGGAAAAGGAATATCAGATTTAGACTTAGATAGAATAATACATAATCATGCTCATATGAGTTTATATATAATAGGAATATACCTATATAACATGTGCAATTATTGAAAGGCCTTACTCTTAATGAATCTTTTCTTAATCTAATTCACATAGGAAAATAGTGAATTAATTAGAGGAGATATTTTTACATGACTATCAGAAGAGGCTTGTAGATACACTAAGGTTCTTGATTGACAATTCGGATTAAATAGTAATTCAAAGAGGGTAACTAGTGATTCAGGCGTACATAGAGTGAAAACTGTAATCCTAAGTTTATTTTCATTGGTGATTTGATAAATTATTTGCACTCTTTAATTTTATTTATTTATTTTCTTGTTTTCTTTTAGTTTAAATTTTAATTTTAGAATTTTTTTTTAAAAAATTGATCGTTTCGATAAATTGATAACTAGTATAGGTTAGTACTTAACGCATTATAGCAATTTCTCTGTGGGAATGATATCTTTATTCATCACTTTATTACTTGTTCGATATGTACACTTGTGTATAAAAATTTATAACAACTTCATAGAAATGGCAAATGGAATTCGGTGAAACTACCTAAAGATAAGAAAGTTGTTCATTGTAAATGGGTCTACAAAAAGAAAGAAGGAACACCAGGAATTGAAGAAGCCCGATAGAAGACAAGGCTAGTTGTAAAAGGCTATAGTTAGGTTCCAGGCATAGAAGACAAGCGTTATTATGTAAGAGTGCTGTATTGGGCCTTTAGTGGAGTGTCTTCTTTACTAATAATATTTATATAAATACTATAATAAGAGTTATTATGTATTTATCATATTATTAGAGCTTAGATTATTTGGATCTATTAGGTCCCTTGTCTAGCTCAATTAAGCTCATTAATTGGTTGGTGGTATTTGTGAAATAAGTTTCATGAAACTGTGTAAAGTAATGATTCTACACAGAAGTTGGTATTTTTATAAATAAGTTTAATGAGTTGGACATATTTATAAAAATACACCCAAAGCCCAAACTAGAGAACAAGCCCAATCCTAATTTGACTAGGGTTAGCAGTTTTTGGTCCCAAATATATAAGATATATGAGAAACAAAACTACACAATAACTCTACGGAGTCACACGCATAAGACACAGGGAGAGGGAGAGAAAATTCGGCCAAACTAGGCTAAGTGAGAGTGAAAAAAATTTTCCACAATCTCATTATCTCATCTCACATCTTGGTATTCCATAGGATCAAGAAGGTGGTCTTGATCGTTCTCCAACGAAGGTTTCAACTTGGTGCCCACTCGCTTCGTCAACCAAGAGCAAGAGCATAGACAAGAAGATTTAAGGTTGGAGGTTTGATCACCATCAATAGGAGATCAAGGAGGAACACGCGAACACGCTACAAGAGGTAAACTCTAATCTCGTTTCTAGGATTTTATATCTAGATTTGATTTATGTTATACATGATCCTGTATATGATACATGTGTGTTATATGGTTATAAAAACTATTTTCATAACCATATAACACACATGCATCATATACAGGATCATGTATAACATAAATAAAATCTAGAAACAAAACCCTGTATATGATGCATGTATGATTTATATTATACATGATCCTATATATGATGCATGTGTGTTATATGGTTATGAAAACTATTTTCATGTAAACAATGTAAAACCTAAATCTGCTATTTTTTCCGCTGCATTCATGATATGATCATGTATTTTCTATATCTGCATGTATACATATTTTACCTATGTGTTAGGTCAATATACCAACATTTTCTCTATTTATAAAGCATAGTTTAATTCGAGCTTTACTTCGTATTGTCACTATGCATGATTTTCAGCTCGAATAGTTAGATGTGAAGATAGCATTCTTATATGGAGAACTTGAAGAACAAATCTACATGGAACAACTTGATAGTTTTGTAGACTCAAGAAAGGAGGACTATGTGTGCTTATTGAAGAAGTCTTTGTATGGCTTGAAACAATCATCCACATGATGGTGTAAGAGGTTTGATTAATTTATAACCACTCATTATTTCAAGAGAAGTAGCTATGACAGTTATGTCTACTTTAATAAGACTGCTGATAGTTTTTTTGTGTATTTACTCTTATACGTCGATGATATATTGATAGCAGCTAAGGATAACGAAGAGACTAGAAAGGTCAAAAACCAGCCTAGTAAGGAGTTTGAGGTGAAACATTTGAGAGAAGCAAAGAAGATACTTAGAATGGAGATTCTGAGAAATAGAAAGGCAGATAAATTATACCTAAGTTAGAAAGGGTACATTGAGAAAGTTCTATACTGATTTAATATGTAGAATGCTAAGCTTGTTAGCACTCCATTAGCGGCTCATTTTAGACTGTCATCTGCTTTATCTCCATAATTAGATGATGAGCTTAATTATATTTCTCGAGTTCCATATTCTAGTGTAATGGGATGTCTCATATATACTATAGTTTGTTCTCGTCTAGATTTGTCATGCACAGCCAATATTGTTAGTAGATATATGGCGAATTTTGGTAAAGAACATTGGAAAGTAGTTCAGTAGATGTTCAGATACTTACGTGACTCTACTGATGCTTGTTTACAATTTGAAAGAACTAGAAGTGGAGTCGTTAGATATGTTGATTCTGATTTTACTAGAGACCATAATTAGAAAAGATCTCTCTTTCGGTATATTTTCACCATTAGTGGTTGTGCTATCAGTTAGAATGCTACCTTACAGTCTACAGTTATATTGTTTACTATTGAGGCTGAATACATGGCTATTACTGAAGCGTATAAGGAAGCCTTTTAGTTAAAGGGACTATTTAATGAACTTATTGAAGACTTATAGATGACCACAGTCTTTTGTGACAGTCAAAGTATTATTTGTCTCACAAAAGATCAGATGTTTCATGAGAGGACTAAGCACATTAATGTACGATATCATTTTGTCCGTGATATTATAATTCGAGTTGATATAGTTGTGAACAAAGTTAGTACTCATGATAATCCTACTGATATGATGACCAAGACACATCCTGGAGATAAGTTTAAGTATTACTTAGACTTGATTGGTGCCACTTGCTGAGTTTTGCCTTCTTTGCAGAAGAGGTAGAGAATATGTCTTTTGTCAAAGATTTGGTTTTTGTCAAAGATTGGAGTAATTCCTTGATTAGAATTCGTATCAAGGTAGAGATTGTTAAAGTTCGTGATCCGAATTCTATTTGCCCTAACCTGAATGCTTAGCGGTGTGACATATGTGATATTTTTTTAATTGAGAGAAATTTTCACATCTGTGGTATAGACTTATTTTATTGGGCTTTTTTTTTCAGTATAATTTTCGTCTGTACACATATATTTTAGGATTTTGGGATTCTATATATTTTAGCTTGACCATGTAAAACTCTATATTTTGTACGTTATTTTCGACATAGTAAAATTTTCTCTTCTATCAGTATTTTTTCCCGATTAGGGTTTTCTAAAATCTGTATGTTCTTAACTTTTATTCTTTTGTCAAGTATCGTTCGTTAATTCTTAACCCTCTTTGATCATGTTCTTGGACGAAGCAGTGAAGATGGCCCAACGAAATCACAAAAAGTGTTGGAACTCTTGATTTGTCGGTTCTGAATACATCTCAGAAACTGTCCTTCCTAAACTCAAGAGGAAAAGAGATTCTAGCTCCTTATAATATCCGGCTTAGAGTTCAAATGAAAATTTTTATATAGTTTTGGACTATTTTTTTTGCTTTGTTTCTTTCATTACTTCCTTCTTTTTTTCCTTCCCATTTCCTTTTCTTCAATCTGAATTTTTTTATTCAAATCCAAAAAAAAAGAAAAAATTACTACAAGTGAGTATGTCCTACTCAAACTCTTTTGAACTATTATTTATTCTACCACTAGCAGTTAAAATACCTAAACTTGCTTATTTTTTCTTAAAAAAGAAACTAATATTGCCGTTTGATGATAAAAAAGAATCAAAAAACAACGTGTGCTAATTGATTAAATAGTTAAACGTGTCTTAAAAACAGTATACTATCAAATCCTGGAGAACTTTCATTTTGTCTCTACTGATAATTCAAATAATATAAATTTTTTTTATAAATAGTCTTTTTTAGTAAGTTTTTCTGCTAAATAATGCCACAACTGACCAATTAATTAAGTAGAGAAAACGAGGCGACACGACATTAATGTAAACATATGATAACATTAAGCATGAACAATATAAGACTGAGGCACATGCAAGTCCAAGTACACACCCAGTTAAGCTTGCTTACATGATTTAGGAAATAGAAAGAGTGAACTCCACATATACGTCCATATTTGCTACGATCATATATAGTACATAAGTAGCGTGGACTATCGGAGTTATACATATATATATATATATATACACTATAGTATATATAATATATATAGCTCACCACGAGCGTTAATATCACCGACACCAATAGATGGAGGAACATAGCTAGGCTGAGATATATATATACTATGGATGATAGAATCTCTTATTAATCTCAACCTATGTATGTCATATTCACACACACACTCATATATATACATATATATGCATGGTCGAGCCCATGTAGTCACTCGTATCATCAATTGGCGGTTTGTGGAGGCGGCTTGTGAGGTGGCTTCTGTGGCCGCTTATGGCCGGCGCTGGGTTTGTGGTCGGGCCCCGGCTTTGCCGTCCTGCCCTTTGGATCAAGTCTGTCTTCTTCAGGAAAGGGCTTCTTATTCTCCTTTTGAGGCTCCTCATGATGTGATGGTGGGTTCGGGTATGGGGTTGGTGTTGGGCCTTTTGGCTTCCCAATCCTCCAATTGTCTGCTTTGCCACCATCCAACGACGTCGTCGTTTCCGCTTCTGGCTTCTCTTCGGTCGTCGTTTGAGCCGAATTAGTAGGAGGCTTTCCTCCTCCAGGCCCCCTTGGAGGGTTTCCTCCTCCAGGCCCCCATGGAAGGTTTCCTCCTCCATTTGGAGGTTTCGTTTGGGCATGAGCACAAGTAGTACTGGTTGTGAGAACCACCACTACTAGGAACAACACTAAAAAGAGTTTAGGAGACATTCTGATCATTTGTAAGGATAGCCGATTTGAAATTGGTGGTGCAATAAACTAGAGCAAGCCCAGTGAGCTTTTATAATAGGCACACGCCAATAAGTTCGTGACACGTGTCTCTACATAATTTCCTGCTAATTATTTGTTGACTTGTAGTTGAGCACACTAGTTTCACACAATTCGTTCTCGGTTTTATTTTACTACATATTTTTTTCCATACGATTGTGGATTATGAGGGTCCATTTCAAAAACGAGTCCGCTGCAAAATTGGACTACATACTGGCAAAAGTTGCGCCGTGTGGGCATATGATTGGACGAGAAATTATATTCGATCTTTATATCACCTTCTTCATGTCCTCTCAAAAAAAAAAAAAAAATCTAGTAGCATGAATCGAGACATATCATGGAAAATAAGGACAAAAAATATGGGGGAAGATATGAACGAGCAGAATTAATAGGATTAAATTGTGATCTAAATATCACTTACTGTCGGTAACTTGCAGGTAATTATTTTTAAAAAAAAAGATGTACTAGTTATACATGGGCATCAGCTACAATAATGGACAACAAAAATGAGGAATTAGTAACTCTGTAAAAATGTTACACACCCTAAGTCCAAAATAAAATGTTACATGCTCAAACAAAATGTTACACACATGGGTACAAATAAGAATTTGGAAACAAAAAAACATTTTTAGGAAATGTGAGCGCTGAGAAATGTACAGAAATGCTTTTTGATGGTTCACTATGCCCTGACCATATATACATAGATATCTAATATATTTGTATATTTTTCACCTTTGCATTTAAAAATGAAAAGTTAATTATCTTGTACTTTTTGGCTTTGTGAGTAGAGCTAGCTTTAGTTGTGTCCATTCATTAGACACGCCGTAAAACATTTCCTTATCTTTAATTTTCTGTTCCCACTTATCAAGGATTGTGACTTAATTGTACTAGGTATACATACTCCTCACATGGAGTAAAACTAGCCATGTGTTCATCAATATTTGCATTCTAACTGGTATAATACCTTACATTTATCATTTTATGTAAGCGGGATCTCTCTCGTTTGCTTCTATCAAGTACTCTTAAGTTTTTACTTGAGATTATATGTTAGCGGGATCTCTTAAGTTTTTACTTGAGATTATATGTTAGCGAGATCTCTTAATATTCAAGTTAATTATTTTTTTCTTTTTTTTAAAAAAATTACTTTCGTTATTATTTTTGGAAAAACGACAGCCACAATAAATGTCTTATCCTTTTTTCACGGATGATAATGACTTGTCATATTTTTACACCTAAATAATAAGAAATGACATAACGTTCCTCGCCTATACGTGAAGTCGGTTTTTGACTCATAAATCAATCACTTTGAGCCTAAATATTTGTGGAAACCTCAAGCATGTTTCAATATTTTTAATGCGTTTGTGTGAGTTTGTTGTAGAGAAGGAGAAAGAAAAAATCAAAGGAAAAATGATGCAAAAATGGGAAAAATCTGAAGCTAAGCTTAACCTCAGCAGGGGAGCTTGTGCGGCCGCGCAACCTAGTGGTACGGTCGTGAAAACGCAACCTAAGACCCGGGACGTTTGCACGGCCACACAAGCAAGGTCGCACGGCCGTGCTATGACCTCAGAACCCATTTCTTCAGGCCCAATGGCGTGGCCATGCCACCCTCTCGTGCAGAAGAGATTCAAGTGCCATCTTGTACTCCCTTGATTTATAGTTGAACAGCTCAGATTTAGAGCTACTTTTAGAAGGGCTTTGATATCATTACAAAAACCTAATTTGGCAGAGAAATTAAGGAGGCAACAATTTCCAAAGAAGGTTGGAGGCTACCATTTTTGGGGAGAAAAGACTTAAAGATTTGAAGCTTTAAAGAGAATTCTACACAAGAGTTTCTTCTCTTACTTGAAGTTTGTAATTGTGATGTTATTCTAAATATGTTTGCAACTTTGAATTTCTTAATGATTTTTTGTATAGATTTGTCTATCGTTGGCTAAACTTCTATTCTAGGGCTTGATGTAACTCTTTTTGTTACATGTTTGGATCATTTTGCTAATTGTGAACAAAGTTCATTTCAATTCATTTGTGTTTTTATGAGCTTAATGCATTTAATTAATTGATTGAGAAATGAGTAAGATGAACTAGATTTATGAAATTAATGTGCTTGGAAAAGATTATTTCATTTATTGGATTTGAGAAACACAATATTTGTTATTTTTGATGAGCCCGAGAGGCCAATTATGGTTAGATAATCACTTAGGGGTGCCTAACGAATGCATAGGCAAACAAGTTAGATAGGGATATCAGTTTGAATTTTTATGCATAGGTTCTCATTTGATACTCGGGAGAGGTAACGAGAATAACTTTAGCCCTTGATTAATGAATTGAATGTACTTAGTTAACAATTACTAAATAAGGGCATGTGAACGAAAGAGTGAAATTAAGACCCTAAATACATTTGATTATAGATTTTTCTACTATCAGAAACCACATCTTCTTTGTTTTTATCTTGTTAGTTTCTTAGTTAATTTGTTGGTATAATTTTCGCTAATTCGTACTCATAATCGATTGCTTAGACAAAATTAGATACCAAGACCATAATACTTAACTTGGTTTAGAAATAACATACAATCTTTGTGAGACGATATTCAACTTTCACTTTATTACTTGTCATAACCTGTGTACTTGCAATTTTATATTTGCACACATTTTGGGTGTGTGTGTGAGCATAACAATACGATATCCATGAAAATAAAAATGTCAATCAGGAACTACATGTCATTTAGTTTGCAGACTAAATAATATTGAGGATGAACATGTTTTATTATATATAATACTACAACAAAATAAGGGTTATATAGCTCATTTTTGTGTAGGTAAAAATTCAAAATATGTAGGTAAAAAACTTTACCTATATATTTCAAAAGTATCAAAATGTGTGGATAATACTATGTAGAAAAAGATTTTTACCGACATATTTCTTGTGTGTGAGTACATAATACTTTACCTACATAAATAAAGTGAAGGAAATAGATATCAAATGTGTAGGAAAATAAGATAATTATGTGGCAATGTGTTACATTTGAATGCATATATATAAATTAACTGTAAGTACACGGATCGTAATAAGTAATAAAGTAATAAGAGAGTTGTTAATTCCACAAAAATTTAGGTATTAAATTATCGCTAAGTACTGAAATTATCATGACCTAACTTTATTTAGGCAACCAAACTAAATAAATTTATAATTTAAATAAATACAAATATAAATATAAATACATAAATAAAATATAAAAATTCTATGCACAGATGTACTAGGAGATTGAATTCACCTGACCATCAACTACGTTTTTTGATTACCAATTTTATCCTAATCAATTATTCCTAGTTTATAAGCTAAGAGTCCAAAGATATTTCTACTCCCTCTCTCAATTATCGAGTAAAATCATTCCTAAATCCCGATTCCAATATCTCTATTCTGAACCTAGAATTTAAGAATTCTTTATATTCAATGGTTCTTTAATCATGGCTTCAAAGGAACTATAAGTTCTCTCAAACTCTATAAAATCCTAGGTTATACTATCCTATGGTTGTTTCTATAATTTCTTTTCTCAAAAGCCAAATTCTAGAAACTAATCATCTAACTAGTAGTTAATTGATTGAGAAGCATTAAGTCTGGAATAAGCATAAATAAATTCAAGAACAACATCAAAAAAAATATTACAAATCAAGACATAAAATTAAGGTTTAAATTATATCAGTCCCCAAGTATATAACAATTAGTTCAACATAAGAGAATTCAATACTAATTTCAACAAGAATTTCATGTATCAAAACATTTTCATAACTTTAAGTACAACACAAAAATTTAAATGAAATTAGAGCGAGAAAGAGGAAGAGAAATCTCTTTTGTGGAGATAGAATTTCAAGCTTCAATCTCTTCAAGCCACTCTTTCAAGTATCCTCTCAAAGATTTTTGCTCCAAGCTCTTTCTTCTCCAGGATTTTTGAGCTCTCTTAATTTTGTTTCCTCTTCAACTCTCCACCCTTCAAATAGAGACTTGAGAATATATTTAAGAACCTCCAAGATGACCTCAGCTGAGTGGAATGTCAATCATTCGATTAGATGGCATGAATGGTCCAAATTGGCTTTAAAAACTCGTTAAAAACGCGCTTTCAGATACTGTGTAGTGTCAGGGCGCTCCCTGGCTAGTGTCACAACTGGCACTATGCAGTACTCTAGCCTCTAGAAGTCTGATTTTTAGGCAGCACCACCGCATAACTTGGACAGTGCCGCGGCGCTCTCGGCTTTGGAACTCAGCAAGGCAACTTCTCTTCTCGTGGGTGTCATTTATTTGTTTTAGTATCGTTTTGCCTAATTTTTATTGCGTTGCTTTTGTATTGAACTCAACTTATATTCCAAATGGTTGAAATATCCATATTTATTATCAATTTTTCTCGATTCTCATTTATTCAGAAGAACTACAAAAATAAAGTAAAAACAAATCAAACTCACAAAAATACTTGACAATATACAATTATTTGAGTTGAATAATACTGCATTTGCAAGTGAATTAATCACTCATCATAATGAGATGTAGAATGATGTTGATTGTGGCATGGATAGTGACACGACGAATGACGTGTAACAACTTGCTATGACGTTACATATAATTTGGCAATAAATATGGCACACACATGCCAATTAATGTCCATGCCACATAAATTGCACTTTATTAGACGGCGGTTGGCTTGTACAGACATATCATTCGTCAAAATGAGTGGGCAAAATTTGGATTACTTAATTATTTTTACGTGTGGATAAAAAATTAGAATGTAGTGTAAGTAAAATATGTAATGTTTACATTAAATTCCAATTAATTTTAGTTAGATTATTTTATTAAATATTATAAATTTAATTTCAAATAAAAGAATGTATAGCTTATTAATTATGAAAGAAAGAAGACGTTTATCATCACGTCATAAAATAATTTTACAATCTACTAAATAGATAAATAACATAATACGCTGAAACACAATAATAAAAAAAGATACAACGTCGAAAGGTCATAAGTAACAATTAATGTACTAAAAAAAATGCAAGTATTAAAATAACCGACAACATTTTTTTTATAAAAATTTCACTAAAATTATGCTCCTTGGCAGTAGTCGAATGTGGAAGGGCCCACTAAAAATAAAAAAGCCTTTAAAGGCGCTTTATAAGTGCCTTAAAAGGCCTTTCACAGTGTCCACAAAAACGCCTTGATTCCAAGCGCCGTAATAGGCCTTGGCTACGAAGATACTTATAAGACGCCGTGGAAGGTCTACCAAGGCACCTATTAGGCGCTGTGAAAGGCCATCTACCACGGCGCTTTATAAGCGCCTTGGTATCTAAATACCAAGGCACTTTGGAGGTGCCGTGAAAGACATCTTCCACGGCGCCTGTTAATCGCCTCGGTATACCAATGCGCTTAACAGGCGCCGTGGCGATTAACAGGCACCGTGGAAGATGTCTTTCACGGTGCCTCTAAGGCGCCTTGGTAGATAATTTTCAGGGGGTATTTGTAATATATTTGTCTATACTACCCCCTAAAATTTTATAAATATAATCCAGATTCATTACATACACCAAATATTTGAAATAAAATAGAGTATAAATATATATTTACATACTAATATTAAATTAACATAATAACTTGATCATAATCATATCCGTATAGTCTATATAAACTAAGTATATATATACATTAGTTTTTTAAGCCAAACTAACATGATCATGAAAGACTATATATAGCTTAAATAAACAAAGATTAAGAACCTCAAATAAGAAATTGTATTAGTTCTTCGACCCACTCTTTAAGAAGTCCGTTGATATCATCCTTTGTATAGAAATTTTGTCTATTAAACTACAAATTCAAATACCTTATTTGTTAGAAAGTTATCAATCAAACTATAAATTAGAATAGAACTAATAAAACATATGGTTACATACCATTGTGGTAAATGATTTAACATTGGCTTGTTCAATGACTTCTCTCATAAATTTACATATATAGAATCCGCACTCAATATTTGTCAGTTGTCTTGGATACTATACATAAGCATAAAGTTAACATAAGTAATTTTAATTTATCTTCCACCTAACAAGTGTTATTAATTTAAGTTTAGTACCTTTATTAACTTATAAACTGGACCATTTGATCTTCATTTCTTCCATTTTCTATATTATATATCTTGAATGCGCTTTGAATTGGAAACACTACTAAAAATATGTATTATCACGGTGCGTGTATGGAAGCGCTGTGATAATTGATTAATTATCACGACACTTAACAAGCGCTGTGATAAACGGAGAAATACCACGGCACCTAAAAAGCATCGTGGTATAGAATCTTTAACGGCGCCTAATGGGCGCTGTTGAATATAACTTTCACGGTACCTATAAGGCACCGTGATACACATGTACCATGGCACCTAAAAAGTACCGTGGTATTTAACTTTCACAGCGCCCATTAGGCACCGTGATATACTTTTCTTGGTGCCCATATGGCGCCGAGATAGGGGCCCTATATAAAGGACCCAAAAAAACGAGGCCATGTCACTTTTTTCTCTTACTTTTCTCGCCCTTTTCCCTCTTCACTTCCAGCCGCGGCCAGTGCCCTTCCACTATTTTCACCATTTTTTCTGGTAAACAAGATATGTTTAAGCTTTTAATCTTATTTTTGTCACTAAAATTAGATTACTCATTGTCTTAACCATGATTTTGACCAATTATTTTGTAGAAATTTCATATTTTAGGTTATATTTGAAAGAATTTATATTTATTTATACTTAACGAGTATCTGGTCTCCGCCTTTCAATTGTGTGTTCCGAAGCTTAAGAAATTATTTTTTGCTAATAAAATTAACACACTTTTAACTAAAGATGACTTTATTTGATGGCATCATTTGAATATAACTGCTGAGTGTTAGTGTCATGTGAAAAGGACTTTACATGCATTGCATTTTAGGGATTATAGTTTGATACAAAATGTAGACAGTTCTGGTTACTCCAAGTCTCCAAATATGATGTTTTTGA
>JXTB01000687.1:63699-77251 GCA_002914805.1 Parasponia andersonii
ATTATTAAAATATTAAATTAAATAAGTGGAATCCATTAAAACTGGGAGAATGTAATGATAATGCGAAAAAAGAATACCCTATTTAGCATTCTGCTAACAAAAGATTAAGGATCATTCTAAAGAATGGTTTATATTAAAGTGCGTAAATATATAGTTGAGTTTGATGCTCATGTTGGACAAGAAAGTTTACATTTTGTTTGGGGTTACCTGGGGTCCCATGCTTTCCTCGATTTATCACTTAAGTGCATATTCATTGTTTCGTAGTTTTAAACTCCCCAGCCATTTAAACGCATGTGTAGCACATGCTCTCTAATGAGCAGGGGTATTGGAGGTCATTAAATAAGAAAGCTTGACGAAAAACGACCTGGTCGCCTTATGTTCAAACGTGAGAAAAAACCGGGGAAAACTTGATTTTGTTTTCGAGGGGTAAAAAAAAAATAATCTCAAGGTTTTTTATGGGTTTTAATTTAGGAGGATGTTGATTAAGTCATTGCATGTATATGTTATACATACATATATATATATATATATATATATGGGAGATGAAATCCCATATGACGCCATGCATCGGTTATAATTAAAAATAGAATAAATAATTGTAGTCTTGTTAAATCGTGTGAAAATTTTAAACTTTGCTATACACCTTCAAATTTCATGTTTGGCCCTTCAAATTTTTTTAAGGAAAAATTTCTTGTATTGAAGTGATATTCGGTCAAAGCTAGCAAATCATTTCAGATTACGTACAATTGTTATTTTCAAAAATAAAAATAATAGTTATCCAAATAGCAGGAGCATTATAAATTACTACAATTGTCTTCTATTTTTTTACTCATTAATGTAGTGGAAATCCAAGTACGTAATTAGCTTCCCAAGTTTCTGTGTATACATTATGGAAGTCCTCGTTTTCAACGTCACTGGCTGAGAGCAAATCCGGTTCTCCTGGTTCAACTGCAGCCATGACTGCCGTTTGGATCTGAAATTGCTCTCTGTTGACGAGGTTTTGTCAACAACGAATTTAAGAAATTATAAGATGTGGTTTGTGTGTAAAAAAAATTAATAAATCAAAGTAAATAAGGAGACAAGAATTTTATAGTGGTTCAGCCCTAAAAAAGATGAGCCTACGTCCACTGTTCTTCACTATTTTCTGGAAAATTACAAGAGTTTCTTTAAGTCTCAAAGTGAGAATAAAAAGAGAATTATAGAATGTATCCCAGTCCCTTTTATAACAACACTGAGCTCCTCTCATATAGGTGAGGGTGGTTCAATGTTTTCCAATTGTGAAAACGGGTAAGTGTGTAATCAGAAAATACAATTTGAGTAACAATATAATTAGGTAATAGCTTAAATCAAATGATTGATCGATCTCCATTCAGAAACTTGTTTCCTTTTCTCTGTAGATTACCCGTTTGATGAAGCTTGATTTAGTTTTCTTTTCATACTGGTCGTACTTAACTCATTCAGAGGAGGTCACACTTCGATCAGAAAAATTCTTATACAACCTGACGCATTCAACTAGGTTGCTAACTTTCCCTTTTTGGTATTGAACAACATATAGATTTTAGATCTCACAACAATTGCCCCTCAGCTCCATTAGTTCTATAGGACAAAATCGGACTTTCTTCTCTGATAAGTGCGAGCTAAAGAATGCGACATCATGAGATAATCTTGAAACCCTTGAAGAGTCGTCAATTCTTAAATCCTATCTTTCTAGAACCATGCATACTTTTTCCTGATAGACGCAACCACGTGTCACCTTTTCTCAGGAGATTAGCAAAGCTCGAGGAAACTTCTCCGTTTTTTAAGCAGACCCGATAATAGCAATGAAGTCAGTTGTTGTTTCAAATCGAGACGTTTCAAACCAAGACTCTTCATATTTCAAAAAATACTCATTTAATTTCGAAAATTAACTCCCACGTGAATCTCGGCCATTAGATCCAAAAATTAAATACCTTGATCTACGACTGTGATTTGATGATGCTTGAAATATATATCAAGAATACATCTGTTCTCTTCTTATTTCATTTCTTATGAAATCCAAAACATCCATAAGATAGAAATCCTCTCGGTGCCCCTATTCTCTCTTCAGCTCACCCAAAATCACCATCTCCTCCGACAAAGTCATCACCAAAATCCCTCAAGAAACATCTCGATTTTTCAGTCTCCGAAAAAAGGTTAGTATACATTCTCTTTCTCTTTTTTATTTAAAGAATCATTGTTCTTCGACTTTCATAGGACCAAAGAACTCTTATCTTACTATGAATCACACAGCTTATTTTTAGAAATAGAAAGATGAGCTATATAGCACGAATAATCGGAACATAAACCCATCCCCATATTCAGATGAACTGAAAATTGGCATATCTCAGAATTTCTCCATGAATTTAATGAATAAATTACTTTTAGACGATTGATAGACGAACCCATAGGAGAAATGTAAGATCTGAAATCTTGATATTCGAAAACCAAAACCAGTCATAGAATTAATAAGCTGAGTGATGAATTATTGAAGAGTTGCTCGAACAATTTTAGAAAAATCCATAGATTGATTAGAAAAAATTCGATGAACAGCTTGTTGTCAGTGCAATCCTAGGGTTTGTGGCCCGAAATTGCTCGTATATAGTGAGTATACCTGATACTCGTAGAGGACTAAATACATCCCATATTTCTTCTTTCAGATGTCTAGTAGCGAGGAACTTAGGGAAAGGAATGCGTTCTCAGGAGAATCGTCATTCTCCAATGCAAGCATTAACTCTATAGATCTCGAAGACTATCTTCAACCACAACTTGAAGTAGAAATAACAGGGACCAGGGAAAGTAGTCCTCACATACGCAACCTCGCTAAAGACCAATCGCCTTAGCATATTAAGGATGCCCCTGAATTCGTAACGGGTTATAACTATGTAGAAGGAAACTAGTCATGTACCGATATAAAAATAAGCTGTACAACAAACAAGCTCAAAAAGATTGTATGCGATTACAAAATCGATGTCCCCTTTCGCCTACCCACAGAGTTCAATCGACAATATACACCTCCTTGTGGAACTACCTCATTCTTAGACGCAGTTCTTAGATGTGGTGTCCACCTCCCACTTCATCAATTTATCAAATCGATTGTCAATTATTATGGAGTTGTCACTTTTAACTAACCCTAAATACATAAAGATACATGATAGGTTTGTACATATTATACCATAAATTAGGTCTAGAATCCCCTACACTTGAAGAGTTCACTTGGTTCTACCAAGTGAAATCGAACCCATCAGATTTCGGCTTTTTATATGCACGCAAGTGGTCGAATCAAGCAAGAAAAATCTTCCATGGAGTATGCAATAACATGGAAAAATGAAAAAATCCATTTTTTTCACTTTGACTACATAGATAATGGCTTCTTTCAAAACCTTGGTAGGTAACTTTCACCTTATAGCTTACTCTATCTAAATATATCAATCTGATCACATTCGTATGTCATCACAGATAATAAGGAGCGTCCAGGCTCTCCAAAGAGCAGCTCGCAAGAGTGCACAAAATAAACAACATTCCGATCAAAGAATTTGATTGGAAGAAGCTTGGAAAAACCGAAAACCTAGTCGCTTGTGGACTGTTCCCAAAGGGAGCCCTTCTTCCATATTCTGTCAACTGTCCAACTAAACCCTCGAGCTCAAAGAAGAAGCAGAGGAAACAAAAAGAAATGGGTACCTCATCTTCTAAACATAGGAAACGAAAAGCACCTACCTCTCTTACTGTCCCAGAACCACCATCTCTAGAAGCTCCATCGCCGCCAATTTCTCAGCAGCAAGAAGGTAATATTTCTATTGTTCCTTCTCTTCATCGTATTACATACCTTGCATGCTAACTAATCATATTTGTACAGAAATGACAATCGGCAGTGGACTGCGAGCCCTCCTTTAATACTGGGGTCAATGGCAAAGTCCAAGACACTAGACAACACACCTTCCCCCTCAACAAAAGGGAAAGAGAAGGTCGACACCTCAAAGAAGTGAAAAGTTGCCTTCGAGGATGTCCTTATAAGCTCGCCTTCTTCTCAGCCTACTAAAATTGCGAGCCAGCCTCAGTCATCCAGGGAAATAGCCATTTCTTTTGGGGAACCGAGCTAGGCCAACAAAGTTCAGAAGTTTCTCGCACTCCTTCACCAACTGCTAGAAAAAACTGGCTTGAGAACGGCCTTCATCGACTGTTTCATTTTTTATGATGGTTAGGAGAGGATGAAGCAACGACCAGCAATGGTAGCTTTTAGTACTGCAATAAGGATATTGGCAAACATAAGCATCTTCTATCTTCACTCTTCGGCGCACTTTTCTTAACTGATGTATGTTATATTTTTAGACTGTTACAGTTGCTGTTTTGATGTATGACCCGGTCCTTAAATGCATGGAAAAGGGCAAAAAGGTTGAAGAAATGGTCCAGGCATTTGAGGACTTGAAGAAGACTCTCGAGGAAGAGAAAAACTCCTTTGAGTCAGAAAAGCAGCAGCTGTGCGAGGATTTGCCAAGGAAAAGCTCAAAAAGGATAAGCTCGAGGAAAAAATCAAAGAACTTAAGAAAACCATCTCCGAGCATCCGGATGCTCTAAAAGAGGTGACAAAAGAGGCAGTCGCAAAGTTGTAGAAGAGTTCAGGGCCACTGAAGGCAAGGAGCTCGAAGAAAAGGCCAGTGACATCCATAATATACAACATTTTCTGTGAGCATCCAGATTTTGACTTTTCTATCCTCGGTGAAGATGTGGTCGAACTTGTCCAAAGTTGGAAGGAAACCGAAGCTACAAAAAAAAGTTTGTAATATTTTGCTTGCATACGGGTGCGAGCTTTAATTATGAAATTTTTTTTTGTCAAATGTTTATTCCTGCAAAANTTTACTTACTGAGCTTTAGCTCATTTTAGTCTTGTGATGCAGATGAGGAGGCACATTTTGGTATTGACTAGCTGGTTACTTGGCTTGCCTTTTGTCGCCGTGATCATACAGATGTAGACGAGCTTGACCTGTGGGCGACATTTTTGTTCTCAGATATTTTGGTGTAATGTAAATATTACAGCTGATGGCAAAATCGACTGGTGAAAACCTCTTTTGATTGTACATTTTGTAAAGATACTTTTAACAAAAAATGCCATGCAGTTTCTTTTGTTCTAAAGTTCTAGAAAGTTTTAAAAAAAAAAAAATTTTAAATTGCCCACCTTTTTATCAAAACAAAAGGTAATGTTTAAGAAAGAATAATACTTCATAGTTTGACTGTATATGACAATATGGTTAAACTAGGGGGTGTTACACCTTATAAGCTCGCCTTCTTCTCAGCCTACTAAAATTGCGAGCCAGCCTCAGTCATCCAGGGAAATAGCCATTTCTTTTGGGGAACTGAGCTAGGCCAACAAAGTTCAGAAGTTTCTCGCACTCGTTCACCAACTGCTAGAAAAAACTGGCTTGAGAACAGCCTTCATCGACTGTTTCATTTTTTATGATGGTTAGGAGAGGATGAAGCAACGACCAGCAATGGTAGCTTTTAGTACTGCAATAAGGATGTTGGCAAACGTAAGCATCTTCTATCTTCACTCTTCGGCGCACTTTTCTTAACTGATGTATGTTATATTTTTAGACTGTTACAGTTGCTGTTTTGATGTATGACCCGGTCCTTAAATACATGAAAAAGGGCAAAAAGGTTGAAGAAATGGTCCAGGCATTTGAGGACTTGAAGAAGACTCTCGAGGAAGAGAAAAACTCCTTTGAGTCGGAAAAGCAGCAGCTGTGCGAGGATTTGCCAAGGAAAAGCTCAAAAAGGATAAGCACGAGGAAAAAATCAAAGAACTTAAGAAAACCATCTCCGCGCATCCGGATGCTCTAAAAGAGGTGACAAAAGAGGCGGTCGCAAAGTTGTAGAAGAGTTCAGGGCCACTGAAGGCAAGGAGCTCGAAGAAAAGGCCAGTGACATCCATAATACACAACATTTTCTGTGAGCATCCAGATTTTGACTTTTCTATCCTCGGTGAAGATGTGGACGAACTTGTCCAAAGTTGGAAGGAAACTGAAGCTACAAAAAAAAGTTTGTAATATTTTGCTTGCATACGGGTGCGAGCTTTAATTATGAAATTTTTTTTTGTCAAATGTTTATTCCTGCAAAACAATTAAAACACATTGCATTATAATATAAAGATGCATAATTTAACCAAATAGTCAATCACTAGGTGACTAATTGGTACACTATTGTGATTCGAATCCAACTAACTTAAAATGGGTTTTAATTGTTAGGATAGGTTAGGTCGCTTAAAAAAATAACAAGTATGAGTGATGCAAACTCAATACTGTTTTTCAGAAGTTCCACGGCAAAATAGAATATAGCAATATATCACATCGAACAATAAATATTTTGCTTAGTTACATTATTATTCGAGGAGGAAAATTGCATAATACGATATGCTATGGCATGAACCGAGGAGAAAATCCTAAGATTTTGAGAAATTTTAGAAATTCGGCGATCTAAAATTCCAACCCCTCTAAATAAATGTTTGCATAGTCCCTTAGGAAGCAAGTAGGAGATAATATTCTGATCCCAAGTCGAATGACGGCATCAATAACATATGGTCCTTCCCAAGAAGGTTCAAATACACCAGTACCGTACTCTATATTATTAGGTAGAACTTGTCGAAGAATAAGATCACAAACTTCAAATTCCCTGCTTTTGACTTTAAAATTATAATATCAAGTAGTGCACTATTGATATGATGCGATCCGGAGTTGAGACTGCTCGCACCTTTTTTCCAAAAGATCGAGCTCAATCCTAATCAGTGCATTATTCTAATTTTGCTCATAAGTGGATCGCCATAGAGAGCTTGCACCGATTTCTACCGGCACCATTGCTTCATATCCATAAGCTAAAGAGAATGGACTCTCTCCAGTAGTGGTTCGTTGAATGGTGCGATAAGCCCATAATACTTCAAGAAGCATTTCTGACCAAGCTCTTTTGTGCTCTTCCAGCTTTATCTTTAGGTTCTGTTTAAGTATCTTATTTATAGCTTTGACCTGTCCATTGGCGCGTGGATTAACAACTGCAAAGAAGCTTTTCTTGATGCCTAAGTTGTTGCAGAAGTTACAGAATTCATCGCAATCAAATTGTTTCCCATTATAAAAAATTATAGTATGTGGTATACCATCACGACATATTATAGATTTATAAACAAAATCAATCATCTTCTTTGCGGAAATAGTACTCAAGGCTTCAGATTCTGTCTACTTGGTGAAATAATCGAGTGCGACTACCGCATACTTCAATCCACCTCGCGCCAATGGAAGTATTCTGATAATATCAATTCCCCATACTGCAAATGGCCAAGGACTAGTCATTGGAGTTAGAGGAACATGTGGCATTCTAGGAACGGTTGTAAATCATTGACATTTGTCAAACCTCCTGGCAAATTCCATTGTATCCTTCTTCATAGTTGGCCAAAAAAACCCTTGTTTAAGAACCTTGTTCGCAAGTGCCTGCACCCCTGAATGATTTCCACATATTCCTTCATGAATTTCCCTCATAATGTAGTGTGTTTTTTCTTCATCATCATATAATAATAATGGCGAGCTAAAACTTTTTCAATAAAGCTTTCCATCATAGATGATATAGTGACCTGTCTTCATTCAAAGTCGCTTTGCATCGTCTTTGTTTTCGGGAAGATTGCCATTTTGTAGATGCTTCATTATAGGATCCATCCACGATGGTTTTTTGTCAAGAGGCATGGTCACTTTAGGCTCTACTTCGAAACTTAGTTTCGTAAAAAATTCGACAGAAACCACCTTTAATAATTTTGCGTCTTTCGTTAAGGCGAGCTTAGCTAGAGCATCTGCTTGAGTATTCTTAAGGTGAGGAAGAAGTTGAATGCTATAAGCAGTAAATGTCAAGAATAATCGTTGTACCTCCTATAGGTAGGCCATCATTCTTCCTCCTCTTGCTTAATAATCGTCGATCACTTGACAGACGACCAACTAGGAATCACTGTATACTTCAATCATCTTGACCTTCATTTCTAGTGCGAGCTTTATCCCAGCTATCAATGCTTCATATTCTGCCTCATTATTCGATGCTGGAAATTTGAAGCGAAGTGCACAATGAATATTATACCCTTCAGGATTTATTAGCACTAAGCCCGCACTGGCTCCATTCTCGTTCGACGATCCATTGACAAAAAGTTTCCACAATCTTGATAAATTAATAGCAGGTTTTTCGATCACTTCTGTGGAAAGATTGACATCATACGTGAACTCTATAATAAAATCTATGATAGTTTAACCTTTAATCGCAGTGCGAGGTCGAAAATTGATATCAAATTGACTTAACTCAACGGCCTACTTAAGTAGTTGTCCTAAAGCCACAAGTTTTTACAGAACTTATTTTAATGAAAAATTCGTGAAAACTTTGATGGAGTGCACATGAAAATAAGGTCGAAGCTTCCTAGATACGACGATGAGTGCTAATGCCAACTTCTCCATCTATAGATATCTTGTTTCGGCATCAAGTAATCTTTTACTTACATAATATATAGGTCGCTGTATATTTTCTTCTTCTCGAATTAACGCAGCATTTGTCGCATATTTGAAAACAGCGAGATACAAGTATAACTCTTCCCTGGGGTTTGGCTTCGACAATAGTAGAGGGGAACCCAAGTTATTTTTTAATTCTTGGAATGCCTACTTGCATTTTTTCGTCCATTCGAACTTCTTCGAACCCTTCAATACTTCGAAAAATGGTTGGCATTTATCAGTTGACCTGGATACAAATCAACTCAGTGTAGCCACTCTTTCCTCCAGGCTCTGCACATCTTTGGGTTTATGAGGGGATTGCATGTCAATTAGTGCTTGTGTCTTCCGAGGGTTAGATTCAATGCCTCGCTGATTGACCATGAACCCCAGGAATTTTCCAGATCATACTCCAAATACGCACTTTTAGGGGTTCAGCTTGATCTGATATTTCCGAAGAATTTTGAATATCTCATCAAGGTGCTTGACATGATCTTTAGCTTTCTTCGACTTTACCAACGTGTCATCAACAAATACCTCCATTGTCTTGCCAATTTGTTTTGCAAACATCATATTGACCAGACGCTGATAATTCACTCCTGCGTTGATGTGTCCAAAAGGCATCTTCTTTTAACAATATAATCCTCGATCAGTGATGAACGAGGTATGGTCCTCATCTAGCTCGTACATTGGGATTTGATTGTATCCAGAATACACATCCATAAAGCTTAAGAGTTCATGCCCCGACGTCGCATCTATAAGCTGGTTGATTTTTGGAAGGGGAAAACTGTCCTTCGAGCATGCTTTGTTGAGGTTGATGAAATCAATGCAAGTTCTCCACTTCCCGTTGAGTTTCTTTATCAAAACTGGTTTTTCAAGCCAGTTCGGGTGAAAAGATTCCCTGATGAATCCAATTTCGTGCAACTTCTCTACCTTTTCTTTCAATGCGACGTTGCGTTCTGGATTTATGGCTCTTCTTTTCTGTCATACAGGCTTCTTTGTTATATCTATGTTAAGACAATGACACATGATATTCGGATCGATCCCTACCATACCCGAATGTCGCCCTATGAAGATATCCAAGTTTGATTTCAGAAAAGCAACAAATGAAGCTCGCATGGGTTCTTGAAGCTTCGCTCTAATTTTTAGAACCTTCGAAGACCTATCAATCGACAAATATTCCAAGTCTTCAATAGGTCCAGTATTGACCTTTCCATCAATTTCTCGAGGGTCGAGGTCTTCGATTGACGCTTCACTTGACATTTCGCCTTGTAGCTGGACCATCATTGTACAAGGTCCCACATCTTTTGCTGCAAGATTTAAAGAATTATTATAACAAGTCTGCGCGTCATATTAGTTGCCTCGCACTTTGCCTACTCCATGTTGAGTCGGGAACTTTATAGCGAGGTGGTAGATTGAAGTGACTACTCGAAGTTCCCTCAGTGTTGGTCTTTCTAGTACAACATTAAATGCAGAGGGGCAATCTACAACCAAGAATTAGGTCATTATCATTGAAACCCTAGGATAAGTTCCAATGTGGACCATTAACTCAATCATACCCCTAGGCATTATGCTGTTACCACTAAATCCGTAAAGTGGAGTAATAATGGAATTTAGGTCACTTTCACTCAACCCCATCTTCTTGAAGGCGACCAATACTCGCCACAACTGCATACTTCCACAGTTGATCTTAATGACCAATGCATCATTATGCGAGTAATAGACCTCCCTCGCATCATGTTCCGTGAAGGTAATATCCATATCCGATACCCATTGAAGCTTTTGTGGTCGTTGCTTGAGACGTATGAAATTGGTTAATGGCTGGTGTCGAGCTTCTCGTGCATACCTAACTTGTGCCGTCTTTGAATCTCCACCAACATGCAGTCCTCCAAAAATAGTTTGCACTTCGCGTTGAATTTCTGGAGGTCGCTGTTGATTTTCTTCTCGCCTTTCATTGTTCTACCTAGTGTACTGCCGCAGCTTCCCTTCTTTAATTAATCTTTCGATTTCATCCTTCAAAGCACAGTAGTTATTGGTATCATGTCCAATGTCATTATGATACCAGCAGAACTTGTTGGGATAATGCCTCGCTCTATCCTATTTTATCGATTCTGGTTGACAATATCGCTCCTGCTAATTTGTTACCATATAAATATGATCTATGGGTGCGTTCAGTTCAATATAGTTGTTGAATCTCATGGGAGCTCTTGGAATCTCCTACTTTTTCTGTTTAGGCTGCTTCTCAGTTGATTGTTTGTTATTCCTATTGTTTGACTTATTATTATTATTATTATTGTTGGTCATGGTCGCATCTTTAGCAGCATCTTTTCCTCCTTCATTCTTCGTCTTATGAAGATTCTCGCTTGAAAATTCCACTCTCAGATACTGACCAACTCTTTGATAGAAGTCTTAAAGGGTTTTGCATTCTTGCCCAAGTAACTCTTCCCAAAGTTTAGTCTCTAGTCACACCCCGGCCATAATTAGAGTTAATATTCCCCCTTCAGGTGGGTTGTTGACCTTTGCCAACTCTGAGGTAAAGCGATTGACGTAAGATCGTACAGTTTCCTCTGGACCTTGCCGAATAGCAAACAGATTGAGAAGTAGAACAGTAAAATTCTTCACAGCCTGGAATTGCCTCAAGAACACAGTCTAAAGTTATTGCCAGGACGAGATTGAACCAGACTTAAGTCCTCGGAACCACTTCTTCACTGCTCCTGTGAGAGTTACAGTAAAACATCTGTAACGTGCGAGACCATCGACATGATGGAGTTCCATCAGGTACCTGAAGTGATCCATATGATCCTCTAGATTAGTTTTCCCATCAAAAGTGTTTATGGTGGGAAGTTTGAATCAAGCAAGTAAGGTAGCAGCTCAAACTTCCTCGTTGAGTGGCGATTGACGATACCCATCAGCGAGCTCATCATCCCAGCTAGCAAGTATATCTAATTCGATCCTCAAATTATGAACATCGACGTTCGTAGGAAGAGCATTATCTCTTACTGGTTGCAAGGGTGGCCTTTGATCGTTATCACGATATAAGGCAGGTTGGTCAGGCAGGGTCTACTACGACTTTTGTGAAGATACCAATATAGTGCGACGAGATCGACTTCGATCGTTATGATGCGATGTGGATCGCTCATGACTATGTCACTATTCTAGGTGTTGTCTCAGATCTGCAGGATTCTGTCTCGACTCCCTACTAATCCTTTCAAAGATGCTCCTCGATTGACGTTTTTTCTCATTGCTTAGACACTCACAGACGGTTGCTTTCCAAGAAGGTTGTCCATGATCACGAATAGTGATCGAACTCTCAGTACCAGATTCCTGAGGCAAGTCTGCGACCTTGCCCTTTCCCTTGGAGGTGCAATCTCCAGGACGCTCCTACTGGGCTCTGTGCTAGTTGCAGTGCCCTGTTTTTAGGATTTGAATTTCTCTCTCAGGTTGCTGTGCAGGACGATCTCTAGGACGTTCGTACTGTGGTGGAGTCACCATCTGTCCCTCAGCAAGTCATTGTAGAGAATCATTAATCTGATTAATGATTTGCTGAAGGTTTACCAGTGCATTCTCTATGCGATCCTATCTCTGGACAATATTTTCTAGTACGGTCATGGCAGACTGATCCTAAACAGGATCGACCTATGTAGCAACAGTGCTTTGGGGTTGGTTTTTGCAAGTTTCGGCATTTCTGGTAGTATTTCTGGTGTTTGCCATTATTGAATAAGCGAAATTGACAAACTTTTTGCTGGAATAGCCCTCTTTCTAGCGCCAATTGTGGACGGAGGTATTGTCAACAACGAATTTAGGAAATTACAAGATATAGTCTGTGTGTGAAAAGGGTTGATAAATCAAAGCAAATAATGAGACAAGAATTTTATAGTGGCTCAACCCCAAAAAAGATGAGCCTACGTCCACTATTCTTCACTATTTTCTGGAGAATTACAAGAGATTCTTTAAGTCTCAAGATGAGAATAGAGAGAGAATTACAAAATATATCCCTTTTATAACAACCTTGAGCTCCTCTCATATAGGTAAGGGTGGATTAATGTTTCCTAATTGTAAAAATAGGTAAGTGTGTAATCAAAAAATACAATTGGAGTAACAATATAATTGGATAATAACTTAAATGGAATGATTGGTCGATCTCCATTCAGAAACTTGTTTCTCTTTATTTGTAGATTATCCGTTTGATGAAGTCTGATCTAATTTTCTTGTCATACTGGTCGTACTTAACTCATTCGGAGGAGGTCGCATTTCGATCATAAAAATTCTTATGCGACTTGAAGCATTCAACTCAGTTGCTAACTTTCTCTTTTTAGCATTGACCAACATATAGATTTTAGACTGCACAACACTCTCAATCGAGTTTTCTCCATCGATGATGGATATGAAACCACCTCATCTCCAATATACCCTTTGGTCATTAGAGAAAATGAGTTGCGTTTAGATGGCTGATTCTAACGGAAATTAAATAGGGACAGAGGACTAACGTGCTACGAAAATGAAAATTTGGAGAGTTAAATGCTAAGAAAAAAGAAATGAGGCTTAAGTGATACGTTGGAAAAAGTCCGAGGACCCCAAGTAATATTAAACTTTTGTTTGATACACGTTAAGTAAATTATCCATTCATATATACATATAGTATATTTTATATATAGTTTCTAATCTAGTAGGTATTTTTTTTATCCAACATTCATCATAATTTAAGTAATTAAAAAAAATAATAATAAAAATAAATACTCATTATTTAATATTTTTCTCTTTTTTCCTTTTATCATGAAAAGAAATATATAAGTTATTTTAATTGACAAAAATAATACTTACAGATTAGGTAAAAAAAATATACCTATAGATTAGGTAAAAAAAAACCTTAATGTCTATTATGTATATATATTATTACTTATTATACAACTTCAAGAGAACCACCAAATTTTGTTTTCTGCACCCTCAAACTTAACGATTACTATTCTTTGCTAAATACTAAAACATAACCTATATTTTTCCGAACATATATATATATATACTATGAGATGACATTCAGGACA
>JXTB01000687.1:77265-96293 GCA_002914805.1 Parasponia andersonii
TTATAATTATTATTTTATCTAATTAAAATTGTTATATACGTTTAATAAAAATGTAAAGAGAGAAAAAATATTAAATAATAATTTTTTTCTAATTACTCAAATTATAATAATTATTAAATCATAATTTAAAGTCTAAAAAAAATAAAATTATGGATTGGATTAGGAACCATATATATATAATATGACGTGCATTAAATTCTACAAATGACCCCATTTTTTGTTGTACTACCTATTAAGTTATTTAATGGTGAACCGTCAGTGACTTGCCTATAAATTACTCACTACTAAAAATGTGTACTATCACGGCACGTGTACAGAAGCGTCGTAATAAACGGGACAATACAACGGCGCATAAAAAACTCCGTGGTATAGGATCTTTAACGGCGCCTAAAGGGCGCCATTAGATATAACTTTCACGGCGCCTTATAGGCGCCGTGATACACATCTACCACGACGCCTAAAAAGCGCCGTGGTATCTAACTTTCACGGTGCTTATAAGACTCTGTGATATACTTTTCTTGGCGCCCATATAGCGCCGAGGTAGGAACCCTATATAAAGGACCCAAAATAACGAGGCCAGCAGCCACTCACCCTTTCCCTCTTCAATTCCAGCCGCGGCTAAGTCTCCCCCCTCCACTATTTTCACCATTTTTTCTGGCAAACAAGGTATATTTAAACTTTTAAATCCGTTTTTATCACTAAAATTAGATTACTCATTGTCTTAACCATGATTTTGACCAATTATTTTGTAGAAATTTCATGTTTTAGGTTATATTTGAAAGAGTTTATACTTGGAACCCTAATTTATCAAATGTGAATATCTTGAGCATGCATTGATAATCTTTACTCTTATAATGCCGATTTAGACTATTTATTTAGTAGAAATCTTATTTTTAGGTATGTTTTGCTATTAAAGTGAATTAATCCGAATTTGTTATTATTTTGTTGCTATTTTTTTTTATTTTAGATGAAATGTGAGTTCATTTAGTTGTAAAAAGTTTCAAATTGAAGGTGTTATATCAATTTATACCAATTTCATATTTATTTACTGGAAATCATATATTAGGTTATGCTTTTTAATTTCCATCCTTAGTGTCAATTAATCCAAATTTATGCAATTTTAATTGAATATTGTGTAGTATTTTAGAAATTTACATAGTTAATGTTTAATTTAAAGTATTGTGGATTATAGATGTTCAATTTTATTTATCATTTTAATTTGCGTATAGGTTTTAGTAGAAGTTAGAGTACTGAGATTACTTGTGAATTAGCAAACTGAGCAAACTGATCAAGGTATGTTTTCTCAAATTTTTTTCTTTTATTGACTTATGCATGTTACTTTCATATTAGTTTTATCTTATTATTTTGAAAATTTAAACTAAATGAGATATGATATCATATAAGAAATTGTATATTGTGGTGATATGATGATGTTATAAGTGTGTGGGATTAGTTGAGTTTATTTTTTGTGTCGATGTTATTTTGTCATATGTTATATTTGGTTGATTGACAAATTGTTTGTAAAAAATGAGATTGTTTAAGAATAAATTAAGTTCTGAATTTGGTAGTACTTAGAAATATAAGAATAATTTGAAATGAGTGTTAATTTATAATTATTAGTTTAGTTACTCAATTGGTTAATGCTAGAAATAGGAGAGATTATGTACAATTTTTTATGATACTCAATTTAGTTAGTTTTTTATATCAGTTGTTTATTTTTTATTTTTTTTTATTTGTGCTTAGAATGGATAAGGAATGGATATTAGCGGATAGACTATCGACTGAATATAGAAAAGGAGTTGATAGCTTTTTGGAGTTTGCTATTGAAAATGTCAAAGATTCCAATTTAATTTCATGTTCGTGTATTAAATGTGAAAATTTGTAATTAAAAAGATAAAAGAACACTTATATTTCAATGGAATAGATCAAAGTTACAAACAATGGATTTGGCATAGAAAAAAGGTTCCAATTACCAGATTTTTGTCAAAGAAGAGTATAAGAGATGATTATGAGTTAGATTTAAATGATGATCTTTTTGAAATGATTGATGATGCGCAGTATGAAATAGATGTAGATAATATTGAGTTTCAATCATTGCTTAATGATGCTGAGAAATTGATCCATCCGAGTTGTACAAAATTTACAAAGTTGTCTGCATTATTGAAATTGTATAATTTGAAAGCAAGACATGGATAGAGTGATAAGAGTTTTTCAGACTTGTTAGCTTTACTAAGAGAGATATTGCCAAATAATAATGAGATGCCACTGTCCTTTTATGAGACTTAAAAGACTTTATGCTTATTGGGTATGTAATATGAGAAAATTCACGCTTGCCCAAATGATTGTATTTTATATTGAAAGAAATTTAAAGATGTAATTTGTTATCCAGTATGTGGTGAGCCTAGGTGGCAACAGAATAAGAATTCTAAAGAGGTAAGAGTTAGAACACCTGCTAAGGTTTTGTGGTATATTCATCTAATTCCTCGTTTTACCCGTCTATTCTGAAATCGTGAGCATGGTAAAGATCTAATATGGCATGCGAATGAGAGGATAGAAGATGGTAAACTTGGACATCCAGCCGATTCATTCGCTTGGAAAATAATAGATTACAAATGACCTTCTTTTGGAAGTGATCTAAAGAATCTTCATCTTGGTCTATCTACGGATGGTATTAATCCTCATACAACTCTAAGTAGCAAATACAGTTGTTGGCCTGTAATACTTGTAATCTATAATCTTCCTCCATGGTTGTGTATGAAAAGAAAGTTTACACTTCTTACAATATTAATATTAGGACCTAGACAATCTGGTAATGACATTGACGTATATTTAGACCCGTTGATTGATGAGTTGAACAGTTTGTGGAATGATGGTGTGAAAGCCTATGATGCATATAAGGATGAAGATTTTACTCTCAAGGCTGTATTACTATGGATAATCAATGACTTCCCTGCATATGGGAATTTGTCTGGGTTTTTCACTAAAGAATATAAAGCATATCCTATTTGTGATGAGAAAACAAGTTGTCAGTTCTTAACACATGCTAGAAAATTGAGTTATATGGGCCATAGAAGATTTTTGCCTCGCAAACTTGTATACAGAAATTGGATAAAAGTATTTAATAGTTCTCAAGAATTTGAATTAGTACCATAACCTTTAACTGGGACAGAGATACTAGAAACAGTCTCTAAACTCGAATTTAGGCTTGGAAAGATTAAAATAAGTGATATCAATAAGAAAAGAAAAAGACGTGGTAATATGAAGATTGTAAAAACCCAAAAGAGTTATTGGAAGAAGAAATCTATATTCTTTGAGTTAGAGTATTGGCAACATTTACTTCTGAGACATAACTTAGATGTCATGCATATTGAGAAGAACATATGTGATAGTATAATTGGAATTTTATTAAATATTCCAGGGATTTATATTGGCAACACAAGCAAAACAAGTATTTTACGTCAATGATCTACTTGATGCTCGATGGTCAATTGTTCTTGCAACAAAACCAAAAAAATATCAAAATTTAGGAGTTGAAGATGAGAACGAAATACTTGTTGCTCATGAAATATTCTCAAAAGGAGTTTCGTTGGAGGCTTTGATAGAAGACGTTAATAAAGGTGATGTTACATATTTACAAGATGATGGTGAAGGTATTTGGATTGATAATCAAAGAAAGAAACCAATGAAGTACAAATCAAATAAGTTGTATATTTTTGGTTCATTTTTATATCTTTATAGATTGATGTTTTGTTTTTTTAAATATATTATCTCTTATGTTTATATGCTTATTATTTTCTATCTTAATTTTTTATCTATATTTGTGGTTTTATTATTTAATAAATAATTATTGACATGGAAAATGAAGGTGCAGATGATGTTTATCAATTTAAACTATCACAAAGTAGTCAAGGTGAAAGAAAACACAAAAAGAAACCAAGAGGAACGACTCAAATGAAGGAGTTGATTATAAAAAGAAGTTGTCACGTACAATGAATGGGGACAACCAACTAGGGATAAAGGTAAATATTTGGCGAGCTTTTGTGGCCTTATGATTCGTTGTAATATCCCAATAAACATTGATAACTTGACACTTGTACCAACAGACCTAAAAGATGAGCTCTAGCATATAATATTGGTATGAACATGAATATTTTTATTTCATATTTATTAGAATATATATTTGGTATTAACATTATTTCTTTTACATTTTAGGAAACATTTGTATTAGACTACAAAGCAAAAAAAAGAAACTTTAAAAAGTTGTGGGAAAATGTGGAAAGATTTTAAGTCTAGGATTACAACTGAACTGATTTATGAGTATAGACATACTTGTCCAGAGTTATTAGAGCACGCTCTAGTATCATATGCACCATGGATTGAACCTATAGTTTGGGATGAGTTTGTTAAGTGCCGAATGGGAGGAAGGTAGGAAAGTACAACAGGGAAGAGCAACGCAAAATAAATATCCACATCGTATGTCTCGCTTGGGTTATGCTGGATTAGAAGCTAAGATTGAAAAAGACAAAGATTGATGTGGTATTGATAGATCTGAGCTATGGAGTAGAGGACGTGTCCCTAAAAAATGAGGCCATACTGAGGAAATCAAAGCAGTAGTTGATAGAATTTTAAGTTGCTTATTACAACATATTGATTATATTAATTTGTAATTTTGTTAAAAGTATAGCATAGTCTAATGTTCAATTCTGTACATGTTTTGTAGGAAAATTATAATCAACAGTTCCAAGAGGAAAATCTCGAGATAGACGGTTCTAATGATATCTTAACAATGACTTTAGGCACTCCTAAATATTCTGGACGTGTACGGGGAATGAGATTTCACTTTAGCCACAGACAATATTTTCATCAACCTGCTCTAACAAAGAAGCAACAATCATTGATTTGAAACAATGGCAAGATGAACAAACACGCAAGATGTAACAAATGCTTAAAGAACAAGAAGAATGGTTCAAAGCAGAAATTGCTAAGATTCAAGCAGGACAACAAAGAAATTTTGGTGATTCTATTACAACTCCTTCACGGCCAGAAGTTCAAAGGGAAGAAGTGCAACCACAAGAGATACATGTAAATCCAATGGTGGCTGTAGGGACATCTTCACGACTCAAAAATGTATGTTTATATGAGTTTTTTTCTTATTTGTTTATTAACTACTTGTATTTATAAATTGTGTTTGATTTTCTATATTATAGAACTGACCATGCAAGCTTGCAGTGGGGTCTCGTGATAACATAGTTGCTTTAGGACATGTACAAGAGTCAACCTCATCAACTATTATTCACGGTAGAGAATTAATTTTCGTGTATCAGTAGAGGTTGTTCTTGATGCTACAACCCTAATTCCTATTCCAAATCCAGATGATGATACAAGATTGGTAGATGACGCACTTGGATCGCATCTTACATGGCCTAAGATGCTTATCATCTTTGAAGATAATTTGGTATGTAGACCCATTTTCCAAATAAATTCATCATTTATTGAATTCTAATGTGAATTATTAACTTGTTTGTTAACATTTCATCATTTATTTGGATTTTAGGATTTTAATGATATAAATAGGTATCAAACGGGGAAGAATAAATCTTTAGAACCACAGCCACCTCAAACACAAGAAAGAATACATCTACAAATAAAAAAAAGTGGAATCTGTTACACAAACACAGTTTAAATTTGTTGATGGTGCACCGACTTCTATAAGATTACTATTGAATACCATTCAAGGAGTGGATGAAAGTGTTGTTGTTAATGTCCCCTTTAATGAAAAAGTGTTTAGAGAAGCTTTTCGTTTGTCCATATTCAAAGAAGACATAATTGAGTTTTGCACGTTAGAAAAGATTGGGGCCGTACCTATTACGTTATACATGAGGTAAGAAGTTTATTTTTTTAATATATATAGAACTTCATATATATACATATATCTATAGTTGGCAATTATATAATACAACACTTAATTCACATTGCATTTTGTACTTGTAGGCATTTACACTATTTAGTGACCCAATATGGCTATCAAGTTAGGTATATGTTTATGGATCCTAGTGCAGTTGCTACAGAAGGTGGTCCATATGAGGATCGTGCTATAAGTTTAGCAACCCAGATGTTATCCATGGAGATTAAACATCAATTTCTAATTATACCTTGAAATCATGGGTAAGATTTTAAACTTAACAAATTCTCATATGATCAACTACTTCCTATATGAAGTTAATTGTTACATATTAATAATCTTTATTATCAATTTTATGAGCAGGGACCATTGGATGTTGCTTATCATTTATCCTCTTAAAGATTATGCATGGTTTTTAGATCCTCTCGGCTTAGCTCTCCGTAAGGAAATTGGTCTAACAATGATCGAATAAGCTTTCTAATAGTTATTTTGTTATAGTTCATTTTCTTATGGTATTTTTACTTATGATTACTATTGCTAAACTTTTATTATTGTATTTGTACATTTCCAATTCAAAGTGCATTCAAGATATATAATATAGAAAAAGGGAAGAAAGGAATATTAAATGGTCCGGTTTATAAGTTAATAAAGGTACTAAACTTGAATTAATAACACTTATTGGGTGGAAGCTTAATTAAAATTACTTATGCTTACTTTATGCTTATGTATAGTGCCCAAGACAACCGACAAATATTGAGTGAAAATTCTACATACGTAAATTTATGAGAGAAGTCATTGAACAAGCCAATATTAAATCATTTACCACAATAGTATGTAACCATATGTTTCATTAGTTCTATTCGAATTTATAGTTTGATTGATAACTTTCTAACAAATAAGGGGTTTGAATTTGTAGTTTAATGGACAAAATTTCTATACAAAGGATGATATCAACGGATTTCTTGAACAGTGGGTCGAATAACTAGTATAATTTCTCATTTGAGGTTCTTAATTTTTGTTTATTTAAACACTATGTAGTCTTTAATGATCATGTTAGTTTGGCTTAAAAAACTAATATATATATATACTTAGTTTATATAGACTATATGGATATGATTATGATCAAGTTATTATATTAATTTAATATTAGTATGTAAATATATATTTATACTCCATTTTATTTCAAATATTTGGTGTATATAATGAATTTGGATTACATTTATAAAATTCCAGGGATTAGTATAGACAAATACGTTACAAATACCTCTTGGAAATTATCTTTCAAGATGCCTATTAGGCGCCGTGAAAGACATCTTCTACGGCGCCTCCAAGGCGCCTTGGTAGACATCTTCCACGGCGCTTTATAAGCGCCTTGGTATTTAGATGCCAAGGCACTTATAAAGCACCGTGGAAGATGTCTTTCACGGCACCTAATAGGTGCCTTGGTAGACCTTCCACGGTATCTTATAAGCGCCTTTGTAGCCAACGCCTATTATGATGCCTGGAACTATGACGCTTTTGTGGGCGCCGTGAAAGGCCTTTCAAGGCGCTTATAAAGCGCCTTGAAAGGCCTTTTTTATTGTAGTGACTGAACATTAATATATCGTGAACCTGCTTCTAAACATTGTATAAGCGCCTTGAAAGACCTTTTTTATTGTAGTGACTGAACATTAATATATCGTCAACCTGCTTCTAAAAATTCAAAACAATATTAACCAAAATAATTAAATCAATGGAGCTACTTTTATTCGGAACACAAACATAAAAAGTACTATTTGACAATAAATTGCTTACAATGAGGAGCTCTAACGACATATATTGTAACACAGTTACACATATGATCTAAACCCTTTCCCTAAAAGGATACGCCAAGCTCGAAAACACACATCATGCACACTAGCGCGCGCGCGCGAGAGAGAGAGAGAGAGAGAGAGACTTTCCCATGAAAAGATCCCCCAAGCTCGAAAACACACATCATGAACAAGAGAGAGAGAGAAAATTATTCGCAGTACCAGCCTTTTAATTAAGAGATTTTTTTTATTCCTACTCCACGGGGGACTTAGATTTCTAATTTGGAGAACCATTACTCTTTGACTGCAATGCTTTAGCTAAAGAACTAAGCACAGGAGATGCGGGAGAAACATTAGCCTTTGGCCTTATTCCCTTGGCGCCTCGGGGTGGCTGCCTAGGGTCACCGTTACTGTTTTGCCGGAAGTAGGCATATCCCTTGGCGCCTTGGGGTGGCTGCTTAGGATCATCGTCACTGTGTCGCCCGAAGTTCGGAAATCCCTTCGCGCCTTCGGGTGGCTGCCTAGGTTCATCGTTACTGTTTTGCTGGAAGTTTGCAAATCTCTTAGCGCCTTGGGGAGGATGCTTAGGATCATCCTTACTGTTGGTCTTGAAATATTTGAACCCCTTAACATGTGCGGCCGTTGTCGTGTACACAAGGGCAAACGAAGCAAGAATTAGGCAGAAGAGCATCATGAGAGTGGAAGCTCTTGAGGCCATGTTAATTATGTTGATTCAGTAACTTATCAATATATTGCTTATTAAGCCTAGGGGTTGTACGAAAATGGGACTATTATAGAGCAATGAGGTTTTTGTACACTTTATTTTAGGCCTGCATATCTGAGGGACATTACAATGTTAATGTATAGTTGTCTTAGAGTTGCCTTAGAGTTGTCTTTGAGTTGTACGTTTTCTTATTTTGCTTTAAAATTATTATGTCTATGTTCTTTGTATTTTCTTGTCTTTGTTCTCATAGAATATTTAGATAGAATTAAGTACATGCGTGAATTTGATAGCCGGCAACTATATGTTGATTTCCTAGCGAAACGTACGTCTTTCCTTCCGGGAATATATATATATATATGCTTTCTATTTTAGCCTTGATTAATATATAAAAGTTTACTCACTGTCACTAAGTTTAGTTTTATTTACGTTAGGACACTCTAGCTGATAAGCTCTGAAGAACTAAATATGTCCACTTTGAAGGACAATATATGAACTGCATAATTGCTTATATCAATATATATCTGCTTAAACTTTAATCAATTTATATGAGCTAGCCCATCACTATATTATCTAGTGCTTACTGCTTAACCCAAGTTATGTCATTAAATCAAAAAATAATTGCTACTGCGGCCTTTAGAACAAAATACTAGAGATTTGGGCATGCGAGAAAAATTAACGGTTACCACACTTCATTGCGTTTTGATCATGAAATGTTGTTTTTCTTTTAACAAAATTATGCTTCTTTTCCCCTCTTGTATATGCATTTTTCCACTTGCGCATCAACTCCTGGTTCAAATAATAGATTTTTACATTTTAATATTTCTTTCTTTGATTCTTGTTCTGTACGAGTATCCCAATACCCACGTTTCGATAGTTTTTATTTCCTCTAAAAAATCTAAAATAACATGGTACATTAGCTCCGAAAAAAAAAAAAACATAAAAGAGATGGCATGTATCTTTTTTCCGTTTCTTTAAAAATTCTGTTTTGGGATGAAGTCACCATTATCTTGTCACCGCTCAAATTCTGGACAACGGCATTGATAATTTGTTTTAGAAAAATATTGAAATTGATGACACGAAAATAACGACTTTCAAAATGATATATTTTTTAAAAAATTTATAAAAATAATTCAAAATATAAATTCTCACAGTTTTACGATCACAATTAGATATAAACTGTTAATAAAATTCATAAAATATATTAATGCATCATCATCACCATCACCATCACAAATAAGTATAATATGTAGTACAGACTAAATCTATGGTATGAGCCTTAAAATATTACTCAAATATGTACAAACAAGATATAAGTAGTCCCCAAGTAGTTACTAACCACAAATAACACTAATAAGTCATTCTCCAACTCACTTAGGTGCTGGACTATCTAAGTCACATTGTACACTACCTCGGAGGGGAAAAGAAAAGGGTGAGCATGTGAATGTTCAGTAGGAATGTAATTATCTTTTATTAGATAGATGCAATTTTTCAAATCTACATGGTCAGTACCTTTCTAAAATCTATTTGTAAAACAAAGTTCATATGTATATCAAAGAAAACCAAACCACATAATTGTGTATATTATAAATCAACTAAGTATACAAATGAGCTCTCATCCTCCCATTACGGCTCTATAATTCCTCTTTATCAAAGGTATCCTGTAAAAATTTGGATTTTGGAAGGGTAATTTAGACATTTTACCAATTTTCAAGATATTATAATAGAGGGATTAATTTGCAAAAGTTTTGTGCAGAATGACTAAATTGTAATTTGGGGGGGATAGAATTGATAGAGATTTACAATTTTAGGGACTTATGTGCAATTTTTCAAAAATTGCACAGTCCCATATATTTCCACTCACATGGGTATCATTTTTCTCTCTCTCTCTCTTCTCTCTCTCTCTCCCCGACATTCTCTCTCTGATCTCCCTCAAAAAAGGAGGGCCACCGCCGCAGCTCGCCTCCCTGGCACCATTAGCCCACGCAGCCCACCGGCGGAGCTCCCCCGTGCTACGCCGAGTCGACGCCGAGCTGTTGCAGCCGCCAGAGAAGACCACTAGAGCCAGAGAAGACGAAGTGCCTATTTCAGATTCTTGGCTGCCGGCGATGATTCTGGCCTCTGTTCGACCTCAAACCGGATCCGTTGGATTCCTCTCATCGAGAAGAAGCTCAAGGTATATATATCTTTACCCTATACTACCCGAATCAAAAGTTGTCATTTTAGATATTTTGAGTTTAAGTTTGACTTTTTTATCTGGTGGTTGTATTGTGTTTTTATTATCATTTTTGGATTGTACTCGGAAAATAGGGAAGTTTGATATATATATATATATTACCTATGGTTGGTGACCGGCATGGAAATCGAGATCAAATGGTCGAGATTCTACCTTGTTTTATGTGCCACCAGTCCGGTGTGAGCCCAAACCCAAATTGGACAAGTTATATGTCTAACCTAGTTATTTTGGGTGCTAAGAGTTCGGTGAAGACGTCCGTTTGTGGAATTGAAGCTCCGTTGAGAAGTTGATTTTTTGCAAGAGGACGATCGAGGGCTTGGAATTGGTTCCCGACCCTCCGGACGATCGTCAATGACACCTTAAGGATTCAATAGCGTGGTATCGCTATTTGAGCGAGGTAGGGACTCAATTGCCTCTATTTGATATCATTTTCGAATAAAACTTATTTTTTGCAATATATGAGAACAATTGTGATTTCTGGTTTTCTTGAACATATGTGATGGATTGTGACGGTATGATATACATATATGTACAGTATTTCTCTAGGGATTTTTCTGAGTGCAGGTTATTTTTGGGTATATCAAAAATAGGGTCGTTATGTTGCCCGTTTTTTTATAAAAACCTTATGTGCTGATTTTATTGAAAAACCCGAGCATGATTATTTTCACACTTCAGTTCTGTATTGCACATGTCATAGGATCATACATGAGCACCGTATTAGCATCGTGGGTTTACAATGTAGCATTGCATACCCCACCATCGGTGTAGAGTCCATAAACCCACCCGGAGCTCTGTTACTTCTGATTACCTCCCCATTTGGCAAGTGTAGGCAATTCGGTTACCCCTCCAGGTTTGGTAGGCGACACATGGGTGTCCCCTCAAGATATGGACTTAGGTGTCAGGCAAACTGTTAGGCATACTTAGTGCCATCATCCTGGGTTTCCACAGATGAGAGGATGAGAGCTCATGGGTATGGGTTGATTTGTGTCATGTGCATAGGAATTGAATGGTTTTGATTACACTACTTTATATATATATGGATTTCCGGTTTGGATTATATATATATATATATATATGTTTTGGACTAAACTAACTATGCAAGAACTTTCCATCACTAAAATATTTTCAACCGAGGTAATTGCTTTTCCTACTGGGCATTTTATGCTCACTCCCTTCCTCCCTTCCTCAGGTGGTGTCCAGTGCGACTTAGGAGACCAATAGGAGTAAGAGGTCATCTTGACCGTAGTTCGTTATCTTGGTAATGCTCGAAGTGTGAAGTCATAGCATTTGGATTGTTTGGGTTTTGTTTAGCATTGAACCAAGATTACTACTTTCCATTTTGTCTGTGAACTTATGTATGCCATTCTAGGATTTGAGTTTCGTTGTGGATGATGGCGATGCTTGGACTTATATTTGATTTCATATTTTTAAATTATTTATTTGATTTATGTTTAATGGTGTATACGAACTGTGGGAGTGGTTCACAGGATGGAATTTCAAGTATTTTATTTTATTCAAAATGGACTATTTTATAAAACTAAACTTTTTAGGTGTTTTCAAATAAATCGAGGAATTTCTCATCTTTGTAAAATTCCCCTTCTGCCACTGACATGGGTTTTGGGTCGTGACATATCCAGTATCCTGATTCTATCCAAAGATGTATCAACAAATCCTATGCAGGTGTCTAGATCTTTCACCTAGAACTATAGTAACTCACTAGCAATCTAACTACTGTGATACAATAATGGTGCTCAAGTGTATAATCTTATAATATATACAACATGTAACAGAATATGCAATAACCATGTATTAGATATATCAATAAAATCATATTTTAAAACTTATTTAGAATTATTCTTGGATTTACTAAAAATCGATAGCATAATAGCTGTATTTTTCCCAAAACCGCAATTTTAAAACCTACATAAAAGCAACACAATCCAATCCAACAACAATCTAATCTATCTCAATGGTTCACAAATCAATAAAATATCTATTCAGATTATTTTAATCCAAAATTGTCTGCATTTTCAAAAATAGATTATAATGCAGATTTTAAAACAAACAAGTATAAAACTAAGGTACTTGAATCCCTACCTCGCTCTGATAACTATGTCAAGCTATCGATGCTCATAGAATCTTCTATTAGTCGATTGGGTGCTCAAAAGGTAGTTTCAGGAATCTCATTCTTTTCCAACAAATCCTCAAAGTGAGAAACATACTTCATTATTGTATTCCTAGTATCTAAAATAACTTAGTTAGACATATAACTTGTCTAATTTGATTCCGGACAAAAATCCAACCTGTGGCACATAAAACAAGGTGAAATCTTGAGCCTCGTATTTTGATTTCATACTACTTTGAAACATAGTGATTCTACATATCAAAATTTCTTTCTCAATCTTACTAAATCTAAATTCGAAGTCAAAATTTCGTTTTGTGGTCCTGAGCCTAAAATAGGCTTTATTACAAATTAATTAAAAAACTTGGAAAATATCACTTTTATGAATATGTTTATTAATATCAACTTTTCAAAATCAGATTTCTCACAGTTTAGATTTCAACTCAAGACAAATTAATCATCCCTTTCTATGTCTCTAATCAGCCAATTATCACCTTAAAATTCACCAACATCACTTACACTATTCAAAAATAATTATAAAAATGCCAACATTCATTTATAAATAAGACTACAAATTTCAAACACTCACCAGAGTCAACAACCAGTGGCCGGGAAGTGACGAGTTCAAGTTGGGGGATGTCGGGCTTGTCGGTAATAGTGGGGTCGGCGGTCGTTGGTAGCAAAGCCATTGGATTTTGCTGCGAAACCAAATTTTCTCCCACCTCAATGGCATGTCAGGCCTTCGTTTTATGGCGGCGATAAGTTCTGGTCGGGGTCCATGGCTGGGGGAGCTCTGGTGTGGCGGCAAATGGAGTTGCAACCAACTAGGGTAATGCGAGAAGGAGATAAGAGAAATAGGAGAAAATTTTAGAGTGCGTTTGGTATAGGATTCGAATCTTATTCTTTAAATTCAGAAAATGAAAGTTGGAAGGATAAACTTTTATCCTTCCAACTTTCTATATAAAGACTATTTTTTTATTTGAAGAATAGAATTCGAATCTTGTACCAATCGTCTCCTAAGAGATTTAAAAAATTTTGGGAGTTTTTATGACATGTGGCATAAATGAGCTAGTGACCCATCATTTTAAAATTCTAGTGCGACCCCCAAGTTTTGAAGTTTTTCTTCGGTTTAGTCTCTAAAAAAATCTGAATTTGACCCTGACTCTCTCAAATTCTTTTAGCCATTTTATGAAAATACTAAAATATTCTTAATTAAAAATCAAGAGTTTTACAATAGTAGAGTACTTAATTCTACTATTGTCTCTTCAATTATGGTCATTGTACTAATTACTATAGCCTTTGAACTTGCAATTTAGATAGTAAGAGCCTTCGAACTTTGTAATTGTTATACCTTTGCCTCTTTTGTTAATAATTGGATGGAATCTTCATAATTCGCGGATCAAACTAGAGGTACCAAAATCATACTTCGGTAGGTTATTTGTGAAACTAACTTTTTAATTTGTTTTAACGTTGAAAATCTCAATGTTATTTGGACATATAGTATAATATAATTTTTCTATGACATGATAAAATGAACCTTGTTTGACCAAAATTCTATCATCGACCACCAAGTTTGTTAGTTTGTTTTGTTTGCTTGTTTGTTTGGTTTTTTTTTTTTTTGGGGGTAAAATACATAGTCTCATCTCAATTTTTGCTAACTTACACAATGCAGTAAGGGTAAATGTGAATTTTGCCAATTTGGAAAAAAAAAAAACCCTACCTTTTATGTTCTATAGAATTCTATTAGAGTGGACATTTGTACTTAAATTCAGAAACTGAAGATGAAAATTTTAACCAAAACACATGAGATATTTTTATTTCATCCCTTTATATAATAAGACAATATCAAAATTTGAAAAAAAAAAATTATCCAGCTAGAACGATATAGTAACTATAACTTATGGAAAGATATTGTATAATATATCTAACATTCGAAATACAATATTGAGATTAATCTCAAAAGAGATTTTTACCATAAATATGTATTTTATATATTAAACAAAAGGCACTCGAACTATAGCTTTGACCTATAGCTTGTGTACTATCTTGGCCCTCGGAAATAATATACTGACTTTTTGATGGAAGAACCAAAGGTACTATAGCAATAGATCAAAGTTCAAAGTAGATTATTATCTAAGTTAAAAATTGATAAAAATTCATGAGGAGCCAAAATAGTATGACATCTATATTTCGAGGAGCAGTTAGTAATGAATCTAGCACATAAAATTATATGAAAGAAAATATGCCAGGACTCAATGAGATTTGAAGTGTATATGAAGAAAGCGATTTCCAAGAAATAATAACAAGGGTGTAATTAAAGACGGTTTGTTAGGGAGGTAGAAGTTAGCATTTCAGTTAGTGTAGAAATTAAATAGCCTTCTATAGAAGAGCATTTTTGGAGAATGACCTACGTGGTAAACTCTTTGCAAAATGTATTTTCAAGTTATAATTTGACTACCTTCAACCACGTTCAACTACCTCATCATATCAAATTGTAACTTAAAAAAAAAAAAAAGTCTATTTTATAGGGAGATTCAAAAATAAGACCAGGCACTTTCATAGTGTCTAATTTTTCCAATTTCGGAACATTGTAGGAAGTTGTTGTCATGTTTTAACAAGAGTTTTTGATCATCATATATACTTCTTTAATTTCCTCACTCGTATTTGGCCCTATATGTATGATCTGGTCATTTACAGATAGCTAGTCGTTATAGAGGGGAATTAGAGCCACTTGTTTATAGCAGCGCATGCACTCTAAGCCCTTGGCGATAAATTGGGGCTTCTTTTCCCTTCATTTTGTTTTCTGTTCTCTTTTAAAAATTACAATATTTTCCGTTGACTTGAAACTAATTTCTGAATATTCAAGAAAAAAATTACACTTAAGAGATATTAGGAGCTATTTTGATCAGCCTAGTGGTCACCTTTTTTGAGTTGATCATTATTTTATCTCATAGGAGAAACAAAAACTAGAGCAAGCGCGCTGATGACCTTGGTGGGCTAATTGAGGCCAATTTGGTCTTGACACTTGTCACGTTGTGTTTGCTCTAGATAAGATTATGATCAAAATTAAGATATATTGGTTATGGTGTGAATGGCTGTCTTTAATTCCTTGTAATTTATGGAATGATCAATGAATGATCTTTCTTAAATTATTCAGGCAAATATAGAAAAAATAATGTTGCATGATAACGATTGCGGAATATTATCGTTTAAAAAGGATATTACTTCACCTATTCACCTAATATTTAGTTGGCTTATGAAGGCCTAAAATTACAAGAAGTAGCTAGATGCTATATATTGGACTACCAAAATAATAATGTTATTATACAATAAGATGTTCTCATGGACTGGTTGCAAGCAAGTTATGCATTGTAGCAAAACATTCCTTTACACGGAGTAAAAAATAGCTAGGAATTAATTTTGAATAAACTTACTAAGTATCCCAAATTTTTATACACATAGTAGAATTGTCACTATTAAAATTGTCACTATTAAATTGGTGAAAGTAATTTAATTTATTTGTAATAAATTCTAATGTACCAATTAAATAGTGACAACTCAACTCATATATATATAAGTGTTGGTACTAAAAATTGAATATAAATGTTGAAATGCTAGCATCATCCTTTAATTTTTGATTGAAATCTTCGTTGTTTTTCGTCAATGAATAATGCTTCATTTTCTTTTTCAATTCTAAACAAAGAGAATCCTATATTCTCTGCTTGAAAAAGCAATAAAAAGTTTAACCTTAAGGAAAATTTTTTTTTCATGCAATCTAATTTTGTAGAAATTATCTGATTACTTATTATTTATCAGGTGATTATGTTAAATCCCATTATGTTAAGAGTAGAATGGTCATTTGACCATATTTTAATTAAAAAAAAATTTAATATATATATAACATTTTCTCTCTCCCTCTCATCACCCCCCTCCTTCTCTCTCTCATCTCTCTCATGCATGGATGCCGAAGGAAAGAAGAGCAGCTGAAGCTACGTACGACTGTCGTCCAGCCAACCCAACCACTAGCAGATCTCTAGCGCAACTTCATGATGCACACTCCACCTGTCCCAAACAACCGGAATGTCGTAGTCGCCGGAAAACGTCGTTATGGCCGTGAGGAACTTTCAATTTCTAGCGACGATTCCGGTCATTTCAATGCATGTTCTTGTGTTCGTTGGGTTTGTATCATCAAGAGGAACCTTAAGATATATTTTTCACGATCTCATTTTACCTAGTTTGAAAGTTGCTATTTTTGGGTGTTTTGAGTTTCAGATTTCAGTTTTTGATCCAACCGTTAGATTTTGTATTTGTTGTCAATTTTGGAATGTACTCAGAAAATAGAAAAGTTTGATATATATATATATTAACTATATTTGGTGACTGACACAAAAAATGATATCTAATGGCTTAGATTTTGTCTAGTTTTCTATGATACTAGTCCGGTGTCAGCTCAGACCTGAATTGGTCACGTTATTTGTCTAACTTGACTATTTTAGGTATTAAAAATTCAATGAAGAGGTCTACTTATTTAATTTGAAGCTGAGTTGAGAAGTTGTTTTTTCCCGAGTGAGCGATCAGGAGTGTGGAATTAGTTCCTGGCCTTCTGAACGATCGTGTAACAGTACCTTGAAGATCCAATAACGTGGTAACACTATTCTAGTAAGGTACGGATTCGGCTACCGCTCTTTTACGTAGTTTTTGAATAAAACTTATTTTCTGCAATATATGAAAATAAACATGATTTTAGAATTATTTTGGATATATGTGATGGAATTGCATTGTATTATATATATTGGATTGCTCTAGGACTTTTCTGAGTGTAGGTTATTTTTGGATATATTAAAATAGAATCGTTATGCCGCCTATTTTTCTAGAAAATTTAATTAATCATTTTATTAAAAACTAGAGCATCATTTGAACTTAAGTTAGTACATGGTTACTTTTATACATCAGTTCAGAGTACACATATCATAGGATCATACATGAGTGCCAGATTAGCATCATGGAGTTTTTATAATATGGCGCTATGGCCCTAGTAATGGTATAGAGTCCACGAACCTGTGTGGGATATTTCTTCTGATTACCTCCCCATTTGGTAAGTATAGGCAATACAGTTGCCCCACCTGGTTGTCCTCTTTGGTTATAGGCTAGGTGTCAGGCAGGTTGTATGACACACGTAGTGCCAACATCCTGGTTTCTATTGATGAGAGGTAGTGAACTCATAGATATGGGTAGATTTATGTCATATATTCGTGGATGATTGGTTTTCAGATATCATGCTTTCTATATATCTATATATACATATTTGCACATGGACTATCGATTTTAGATATTTTAATGAATATATGCACATATGGTTTTGCAAAGACATTTTTGATTAAACTAATCATGGAAGGGCTTTCCATCATTAAAAAGATTTTTAAGTGAGCTAACAGTTTTTCTACTAAGCTTTCAAGCTCATCCTTTTTATTCTTCCTTTCTTTCAGGTGGTTGTCCATTTGAGTTAGTTGTCTCATTGGCTAGACAAGTACCTTTAGCTTACATTTGCGGTCTTATTCCTATTTCTCTTCTGTTGGTCTTTATATCTTGTCCTATTCTTTTTCATTTCTAACTGTTTATGCTATGTGAATGTATGAGGATATATTTCTACTATTTGAGGATTTTGTGTATAAATAAAATATTATGGTTTCCAAGGAGTATATTTTTAAAATTTTAAGTACTTGGAAATTTTGATAAACTTTGTAAATTAAATTTTAGTCATTCGGGTTCAAGATTTGAAAAATTTATAAAATCAACATCGTATTTCTATTAAACTAAGATTTGTATAACTTAACTATAGACCCTCTTTTTATATAGAATTCTATTGATTCAATAACTAAAATGAAAAATCTAAGTACTTGGTTTTCTCCAAATTTTGTAAAATTCATTTGTTTATATTAATTTACACTCAAAATTACTAAAAGTCATGACTTTGGATTTTAGGTCATGACGGATTAAGACCTTTTTTTTTTTTCTAAACGAAGGATAATTAAGACTTAATAATGGTAAATTAGTATGATCTATAAGAATAGTCTATTAATGGAAAACCTGAATTCAATAAGGGTAATTTGGTCTTTTGATCATTAATAAAAATAATAATAAAATAAATATATATATACAAATTTGAGTTTGGGCCTAAGTGAAAGAAAATATTGAAATTCTGAGCTTTTCGTCATTTTAAAGAATAAAAATGAAAGAAATTTTTAAAATTATCATAA
>JXTB01000687.1:96707-119207 GCA_002914805.1 Parasponia andersonii
ATACCAAACACACTCCATAGTACTGTATCGCTATCCTTTTAAGGTAGGGGTTTAATTACCTAGCTTTACACATGTGTTGATTTACATTTTGTATCATGACTAATTTGTGAAAATCATGAATAATATGATTTTTTGGTAAACTGTTAAAAAATCTTGGATTATTCTAGAATTATACTGTATGTCTTCTATATATATTTGTAAAATCATGATTATGGGGTGATACAGCAGATTCTCTACCCATAGTACAGTAAATTCAAGAATAATGCCAAGTGGAATTTTTAAAGCATTGATTGATTATATTTTTACTGTATGGTTATTACGCATCCTATTATATGTTATATATACTATAAAAATCATACTATAGTGTCAGGATGCTAAGTACCTCTGGTAAATAGGTAATACAGGGCTGTTATGGGAGAATGACTCATATACATTGGTTGATTTATAATATATACAATGATGTGATTTTTATTTTGGTTTTGAATGTGTGATTGTTATGGATTTCAATTAATTTATAAACTTTATTTATAAATAGATTTAAAAGGTACTAACGATACAAGTTTGAGAAATTGTATCTATTTCAAAAAGGTAATTGAATTCTTACTATGCATGCGAATGTTGATCTCTTACTTTTCCCTTCTCTGGTAGTGTTGAGTATAACTTCAGAGACTTAGGAACAGAGTAGAAAAGAGCTCATTACTTATTTGAATAATTGTTAACTATATAACAAAATAATTCTGTTTAATTTTCCTAGCTTATATTAATATTTAAGGGGTCGTGTCATGGATTTGGTCTATAAAAGTATTATATGGTTTTAACTTATAAATTTTATTATCAATTTATGTCTAATAGTGATTACAAAGCTATGAAAATTTTACTCTTAAAACTATTTTATAAATTTTTTAAAAACAACTATTGAATTTCTATTTGTGAAATTCTCTTTCTGCTACTGGCCCGAAGTTTAGGTCGTGACAAAAAAGAAATAGTATCAGAGCTTTAGGCTTCAGGCTATGATATTTTGATATTTAAACAAAGTTTGCAAAGTATTTGATAAATACTTCATACATAATTTCGGATTTGGAAAAATATGTTGTTCTTGTTCAAATTCATTCTGAAACTTTCGTTTATCTTCCTAGAGCGAATCTCTAGTATCTTTGGGATGGTTATAACCTAAAAACTATAGTTGGAGAAATATTGGAATGAACATAAGACTACTAAATTCTACTCCTACAGTAATTCACTAATTTGAATGGACATTCACCTTTGCACTCATATATCTATTAGGGTTGTAAGCTATATAAGCCTCATAAGTTCTAAAATAGCGATTCAATATCTTATATTTTGATTTTTACTGCTTAGAATTATATGCTCGAGGGATTATGATATTATTTTCTTGATTTTGGTCTACTTTTCATTACTTAGTTTGACTAATTGTTGATTAGCACTTGTGTTAAAATGTCCAAATTGATGAAACTTTTTGCATGACATTTTGCTTATGAATTGATAAATTGGTATGATATATTGAGTTTGCTTAAATGTGGTATTGTACTAATTCTACCAAGTTTGAATTGATATTAGTTGTGTATTGGTAGAATAGTTGATGTTATTTTATTTGAGATTCTTAGGTTATTCAGTTTTGTTTAAATTAATCAATTATGATTGTGTTTCCTTGTAAGTTATTTACTTGTGATAATTTTTTTTTGCCTACTTGATAATTGCATGTCTAAGTTTACTTATCTTTTCAAAGTGAAACTTTTAGAATTGGAAAATTTTTTCATAATTAATGAATTTTAAAAAAATTCATTAAAGAATGGGTTTGTGCGTTTTGATGTGGTTTTCATTTGGTCTTACCTTTTCTCTCTAAAAATATAAGAATCAGCCTTGTAATTCTTAGGTAAGAGACTATTTGATTATTGGTAATTTAATCAAACTTAGAACTTTCTTACATGGTTTAGGTGATTTTAAGATTCCTAAATTTATTAATATGGTTTTAAACAAAGTAGGGTATTATGTTTGATAAATTGTATGCCTTAATTTTCAAAAGAACCATGGATATTTTAAACTTAAGTATTGGTTACATAAAAGTAATTCACTTTTCAATGGATGTATAGTTTCAAAAACTTATGGGCTACTTGAAATTATAGTTTGTAAGACTATACTATTATAAAGTGTGAACTTTGGTTTATACAAAATTTAGNTAAAACTATTTTATAAATTTTTTAAAAATAACTATTGAATTTCTATTTGTAAAATTCTCTTTCTGCTACTGGCCCGAAGTTTAGGTCGTGACAAAAAAGAAATAGTATCAGAGCTTTAGGCTTCAGGCTATGATATTTTGATATTTAAACAAAGTTTGCAAAGTATTTGATAAATACTTCATACATAATTTCGGATTTGGAAAAATATGTTGTTCTTGTTCAAATTCATTCTGAAACTTTCGTTTATCTTCCTAGAGCGAATCTCTAGTATCTTTGGGATGGTTATAACCTAAAAACTATAGTTGGAGAAATATTGGAATGAACATAAGACTACTAAATTCTACTCCTACAGTAATTCACTAATTTGAATGGACATTCACCTTTGCACTCATATATCTATTAGGGTTGTAAGCTATATAAGCCTCATAAGTTCTAAAATAGCGATTCAATATCTTATATTTTGATTTTTACTGCTTAGAATTATATGCTCGAGGGATTATGATATTATTTTCTTGATTTTGGTCTACTTTTCATTACTTAGTTTGACTAATTGTTGATTAGCACTTGTGTTAAAATGTCCAAATTGATGAAACTTTTTGCATGACATTTTGCTTATGAATTGATAAATTGGTATGATATATTGAGTTTGCTTAAATGTGGTATTGTACTAATTCTACCAAGTTTGAATTGATATTAGTTGTGTATTGGTAGAATAGTTGATGTTATTTTATTTGAGATTCTTAGGTTATTCAGTTTTGTTTAAATTAATCAATTATGATTGTGTTTCCTTGTAAGTTATTTACTTGTGATAATTTTTTTTTGCCTACTTGATAATTGCATGTCTAAGTTTACTTATCTTTTCAAAGTGAAACTTTTAGAATTGGAAAATTTTTTCATAATTAATGAATTTTAAAAAAATTCATTAAAGAATGGGTTTGTGCGTTTTGATGTGGTTTTCATTTGGTCTTACCTTTTCTCTCTAAAAATATAAGAATCAGCCTTGTAATTCTTAGGTAAGAGACTATTTGATTATTGGTAATTTAATCAAACTTAGAACTTTCTTACATGGTTTAGGTGATTTTAAGATTCCTAAATTTATTAATATGGTTTTAAACAAAGTAGGGTATTATGTTTGATAAATTGTATGCCTTAATTTTCAAAAGAACCATGGATATTTTAAACTTAAGTATTGGTTACATAAAAGTAATTCACTTTTCAATGGATGTATAGTTTCAAAAACTTATGGGCTACTTGAAATTATAGTTTGTAAGACTATACTATTATAAAGTGTGAACTTTGGTTTATACAAAATTTAGGTATTGTACTAAATTTATCCTAATCTATATTTATTAGTGCTAGTTGGAGAATTCTTTAGACTAAGTAAATTTTTATAAACTTAAAGTTCCAAGTATCTTTCTAGTTTTGAAAGTAGTAGATATACTTGGAAATTTGACTTAAAAGCTAAAATATACTTTCACATATTTATTTATAAGTTAACTTGGAACTAAACATGGGATGTTTATAGAAAACTTTATATGGCTACTTTGAGAAAAAGTTTGATTTTTTAGAAAACCTTTGGTACGAATTAATGGGGCATAAGTCTACATTTTTGGAAGAATTATGTGTGTGTCAAAGATATAATATTTATAATATCTTGTTACAAGAATTTTGCTAAGTAAAATTTAGTTATGTTAACTTGTTTTGGATCTTATGTGAATGAAAAGAATATTAGCTTTTGAATCCTAGTTTGGAAGTTTAGTGAAATGTTGTTGTTATGGTTTTATGTGCCTTATTATTTAGATATGCTTATGCTTCCAAGCTTTCATTTATATGTGTGGCTTATTTTATTGATGTATACATGATATTATGTTGGTGATCTTTAGATTGTTAAATCCTTATCGAGTAATAGATGATTGTTCATTGGTTAAGTCAAGTTAGGTGGACTTAACTTTGTTGGTCTGAATTAGATAATTGAGCACTTCTGTAGTTGATTTGATTTGGTATTCTAAGAGTTAGAAACTAGTGTTAAAGACTTAGAATGATGTTTTATTTGAGCTTTAAAGGGGAATAATTTTTCTTTGAATACCTAAGTCTTGAAGAGACTTAGGTGGTACATCATAATGCATAGCATTTTCATTAGAACTTCATTGGAACTTGTAAATTCATGGAAATTAGATTTTCAGATGGATACAAGCTATGAACTAATATGCTTAATTTAGTGTTTGATAGACTATAAATTATGCAAATTAATATGTGATATTTCCTTTGAAAACATAAATTGAGCTTTGAAATTCTTAGAGTTGTATATATTACAAGTTAGTTGATTATACAAAAAGGTTATTTTCTACATACATGCTTGACAAGTTGAATAAGGTTTAAAAAAATTATTGTTTACCTACTTAAATAAAAACAATTAACTATGATATACTCTACTATTTTCTAAAATGCTTTATAGATTCTTCCTATTGTTAAAATATGTTTCAAAACTTTTTTTTTAATAAAATTGTTAGAGTGTGATACCACAAAGTTATAAAAAGCGAAGATAGTCTTACTAAGGCATGTCTTACCTAGAGTTTTTTAATAAGTATAAAAAAAAAAAAAAAAAAAAAAAAAAAAAAAGGAAACGTGTTTTCATAAGTGATATGTTAGTTAAAAGAATGTGTAGTTTTGAATCTCTTAGAGAGACTTGCTTAAAATCTTTGGAAAAGTTTTCAAATTTTGAGCACATATCTATCATGCTTAACTATGTTTTGAAAAAAAATCGACATGTTTTAAATGCTTGATAGTTTAGTTAGTAAACTATATATATATATATCAAGCGAGGAAAATCTTTTTCTTCTAGTTACTTAACTTAATAAGTAAAATGTTGGGGTGTTAGATATCTATAAGGTTGACTAATGATGACAAGATTCAATCTTGTCAAGATATTCCTCATTGATGTTAAGGGGTGAGTATCACTTATGAAACTTTGTTTGTTTTTAATTTAAAGAGTTATTGGACACTCTTGTTATGATCTAATATGGGTTGGAATTCTGAATGAGTTATTGGTATTGAGTTGAGCCTATGACTCATTACTTGATTTGAGTTAAACCCAAGCATTATTAAGGTGGTATAATTGATAGTATTTGAGATCCTTTTACGCATAGGTATGTACAAAGAGTTGTTAAACTCTTCCTATTATATTTTCAAAGAGAATACTTGGAGTTCAAGTTTGGTTTACTTATAAGGAAGGTGAGACTTTATTGCGAACTAATGTAGTATTCTTATATACCCTTGATTTTTGTGTTGCATGTTTTAAAAATAATTTTTAACCTATCTTCGACTTATAAATAAAATGGAGTGAAATAGAAAATAGACGTCGTCATAGAGATAATCTATTCTATTAAAACCTTGTTTCTGAGGCATTATGATATTATTATTAGTGTTGCTTGTATATAGGATATTGAGTCATTTCTATATGACTTCTTCTTGTATCAAAGACCTTGAAAGTCTTTGAATTCATGGTGATTTGTAAGACTTGCAACTATATTGTTCTATGTTGGGTAAAGAGACTTGGAGAATCTCTAGATTTAAATGTGATATGAATTAATACCCTATGATATTACCTTGGAAAAAAGACTTAGAAAGTCTTTGGGTTTTACATGTTATGTGGATATTTCATTTCAATGGCTTGGAATGCAATAGTTGACAATTTTGTGCTCATTGTGCTATTTACTCCTCTATTGGAGATTTCTATTCATAGTGATTCTAGTCTTATTCTTAACTAGAAATTTTTTGTGTATATGGCTGTTTCTCACTCGATGTGATGAACGGTACATGACTTATATCATTATATTCTTATTGTTGTTCTAACCTCTGAACATGTCTATCTTATATGATATGATATAAGTGAATTAATTTCAATTCGCAATCTTATTAGAGTCCTTGAACTCAACGATTGTTTAAGATTGGATTCTAACTGCAGAAAAATGGGACTATCCCAATATGTTATTGATCTGGTATGATCATGGGGATAGTATTGTATGTATTCAAAATTTGATCTACTACTCTAATTTGGTGCCTAATAATTATTACTCAAGTTATAGGAGTCTTGTATTATCCACTCTTAGTCTTGATTATTACTACCACTCATGTGATTAATTACTAACTTAAGGACATCATTCTCATTTTCTTGAATCGAGGTCCCCATACCTACTAATGGGTCATCTCATGATTCCATACCTCTGTTTGTACCTCTTTAACTCATGCCTTGTGTGGTATCGGTATTTGTCATTTAATTAAAACTATGAAGTACACATGTGCTAATTCTATCCTATCAAAAAGTAGTACACTACATATGGAATAGAATTATACTATAAAACTATCTTATCCTATCAAATTCAATCCAACCCAATTCTTTGAAATAGTCTAATTCTATTTTATCATATCCTGCATAACATGTTAAGCCATGCTTTGTATCATCAATCCTACTCTTATATTTTGAAGTTAACAGACACATAATTAGATACAAATAATCTACTTTAGTGTGTAGCAAGTTAAAATTGAAAGGATCACAAGACATTCAAGATAGATTATGGAAAAGAGCCTAAAGACAAAGATCAAGATAACAAGACCTAGACTAGCAAAGGTTATATACTTAGTTCTTGTACTTGAATATTTGTCTACACTTGTATGATTTTAACGGCTCAAATTTTCTAAAAATTAAAATTTTTTCAAAGCTAAATTATCAAATTTATCTATCTCAAATTAAAATATAAATTTATTTTACACAAACTTTTAAATTGATTTGTGAATTTTATAGTTCCTATATTACATATTAAATCACTTTATGAAGTCATAGTTTGAAAATAATTGCAAAAGAGTTGAAATAAAATTCAAAAACTACTCTTGGATGGAATCAGTAGACCGATTCTCCTGATTTTGTTTAACTGGTTTTTGAATTCGACTGTTACAACCGCACTTCCAACGACTAGTATTTTCGGTCGATCGAAAATGAATTTTCAGTCTACCGAAAATGATAGATTGTCTGTCAAATAAGTCCTAAACGACTAATTTTCATTCTATTCTATATGTAGAAGCTTTTCTAATACTTGAAACAACTTTTGAACATTCTCACATTGCTTTAAATATACTTTCAAAGTGTTCAAATCATCTTTTATGAATCAAACTTTCAAAATCCACCTTTTCATAAAATGATTCAGTTGAGCCAAACTAGATCATATCTTATATTCTCATTTATTCTCTCTAGGCTTACCTTGTTTAAATTCTATTCTTAAGAGAGATTCTAGTTGAGTGTGTCATCAATCAAAATCAACAAAGTGTATTTATGAGGTGAGGTTGAAACTTGATTCATAAACAATCCAGTTTAGGTAAGATTGGCACTGAAGTCAAAACAATCTGTCTTAGGCATAATAGAGTCGGATTCAATCCTATTGTAAAGGCAAGAGTGTGCCCAAGGAGAAGCACTCATTGGGTAAAAGGGACGGTCAGGCTTATTCTCTTGATCCGATAATAGAACGCTCGAAGCGGATTGCCAAAAGCTAGGGACTAGACAAACCGAAGTGTTTGTTGAACCTCATAAAAATTAGTGTTTGCATTTCTGTATCCCTATCTTTTTAATTTATTTATCTTTAGATTGTGCATGGAATTCAACTGTTTTTACTTATTATTATTATTATTNCTAGATCATATCTTATATTCTCATTTATTCTCTCTAGGCTTACCTTGTTTAAATTCTATTCTTAAGAGAGATTCTAGTTGAGTGTGTCATCAATCAAAATCAACAAAGTGTATTTATGAGGTGAGGTTGAAACTTGATTCATAAACAATCCAGTTTAGGTAAGATTGGCACTGAAGTCAAAACAATCTGTCTTAGGCATAATAGAGTCGGATTCAATCCTATTGTAAAGGCAAGAGTGTGCCCAAGGAGAGGCACTCATTGGGTAAAAGGGACGGTCAGGCTTATTCTCTTGATCCGATAATAGAACGCTCGAAGCGGATTGCCAAAAGCTAGGGACTAGACAAACCGAAGTGTTTGTTGAACCTCATAAAAATTAGTGTTTGCATTTCTGTATCCCTATCTTTTTAATTTATTTATCTTTAGATTGTGCATGGAATTCAACTGTTTTTACTTATTATTATTATTATTTGCATAATTTTCTTGCTTTTTAAGAAAAGTTTGTAAAAGTTTTTAAACCCTAATTCATCTCCCATCTTGGGTTAGCAAATCTTGGACTTACAATTGGTATCAAAGCTTAGTGCTCAAATTTTTAAACTTAACTATTTTTGAGATGACTAGCCCAACTAATTTTTCTTTTCAATATAAGGGGTTGTCTTCATCCAAACTACCATTTTTCAATGGCAGTGATTTTAACTAGTGGAGAAGTCGTATGGACACGTACCTTAGGTCTATTGATTTTGATTTGTGGTATTGTTACTAAAGATTCCTTGAAAATAACTAAAATGGTTTATGGAAGAGAAGTTAAAAAAGACATAGAAGAATATGATGAAAAAGATAAAATCAACTTTACCAAAAATGGTAGAGCTGGAAATATTTTTATGTGTGGCTTAGATAGGAATATTTATAATAATTTTGAAAAAGTTAGGGATTGTCATGAATTATGTAATATACTTAAAGTATCATATCAAGCTTGAACCAGGTACTAAGAAACTAGAATAAATATTTTTACTAGAAACTATGAGTTATTTAAAATGGAAAAAGATGAATCTATCTCAGAAATGTTTACTAAATTCACAACTATTATTAACTCTCTTAGTACTCTAGGAAAAAGATTTCCAAATAGTGAGTTGGTGAGCAAAATCCTTAGAAGCCTTCCTCAAGCATATAGAAGCAAGGTGGTAGCCATTCAAGAAGCTATGGATCTTAGCAAACTTCCTCTTAAAGTACTTATGGTTCTCTTATGATTCGTGGGATTCTTATGAAGGAAACAAATGATGATGGAGGAGAGGAAAAGAAAGAAATAACTCTCAAAGCTGCCATGCAAGAAAACAACGAGGAAGAAGAAGACTTTGTAAATAGTGAGCTGGAAGACATTGCCTTGCTTACCAAAAGGTACAAGAAGTACTTAAACTTTAAAAAGAAGAATTTCAAGAAAAATATCAAAGGCAATGACTTCCGAGATAAGAAAATGAAGGAAGATCCTATCACTTGCTTTGAATACAAGAAGCCGAGCCACATGACGAATGAATATCCCTTGAGTAGAAAGATGAAGAAGAAGGCAATGATGGCTACTTAGGATGATAGTGAAGAAGAAGAATCCAAAAGAGAAGAACAAGAAGAAATTGCCAATATGTGCTTCATGGCAATAGAAAATGAGGTATGCTCACTTGAACCTAATAGTAAATGTCATGATGATAGTGATATTAGTAGTGATTTTAGTGAGACTGATAGTGATTGTGATTTATCATTTGAAAATTTGTTGAGTGATTTCAATGATTTATACAAAACTATGAAAATCTCATTTTCAAGAACAATACTCTTAAAAAGGAAATTCTTAGTTTGTCAAAAATAGTTTATGAATTTACAAAAGAAAAGGAAGTGAAGTTATCTTGTAGTAATTGTGATATTTTATCAAAAGAAAACCCTTCCTTAAATGGAAATATTCTAGACTTGATGAAAATTGTCCACAAATTTACAAATGAAAAGAAAACTTTTGATATGATGCTTGGTGGACAAACATGCATTTTTCACAAAGGAAGTATTAGGTATAAATCTTCTATAAAACAAAAATACTTCAAAAACTATTTTGTAAAAGCTAGTACTAGTGATACCAAGCACACTTGCACTTATTGCATTCAAGGTGGATATACTAGTTTCTCATGCTTTGTAAAGAAAAATGCTTATTTTGGTAGAAAACTAGTTTGGGTACCAAAAGAATCTAGAACTAATACTCAAAGACCCAAATTAGTATGGGTACCAAAAATCAAAGTTTGATTCTTACTTGTAAGTACAAAAAAAAGAAGAACTTTTAGTTCTTGGATAGTGGTTGCTCCAAGCATATGACCAGTGACTACTCCTTGCTCTCATCATTCACAAAAAGAAATGGAGGACATGTTACATTTGAAGATAATACTAAAGGCAAGATTTTGGGTATAGGTAACATTGGTACTATTTCCTCTCCCATTATAAAAAATAATTTATTTGTTGATTGTCTAAAACACTACTTGTTTAGTATAAGTCAACTTTGTGATAAAAATTATAAAGTCATTTTTGAATCTTCCGAATACTTAATTGAGGATACTTGTTCAAAAGAAATCATCTTTGAGGGAGAAAGAAAAGATAATATTAATACTATTGATATTGAAAAATATTTTAGTCAAGATAAATATTTTTCAGTTTTAAAAGATGATTCTTGGCTTTGGCATAGAAGACTTGGACATGTCAGCATGGATATTATTTCTAATCTTTCAAAGAAAAATCTTGTTAGTGGTTTACCTAGTTTACTCTTTGAAAAATACAAGATTTGCGATACATGTCAATTTGGAAAACAAGTAAAAGCTCTTTTAAATCCAAAAACATCATTATTACTTCTAGACCTTTGCAACTACTTCACATGGATTTCTTTGGACCATTAAGAGTAGCTAGTCTTGGTGGAAAATATTATGTGTTTGTGATAGTTGATGATTTTCAAGATTAACTTGGGTTTTATTTATTGCTCATAAAAATGATGTTTTAAATGTGCTTACTATTTTTGTAAGAAAGTACAAAATAAAAAAGGCTACACTATCACATCTATTAGAAGTGATCATGGTGGTGAGTTTGAGAATGAAGAAATATAAGCATTTTGCTACAAAAATAGTTTTGATCATAATTTTTTAGCTTCTAGAACTCCACAACAAAATGGAGTTGTAGAAAGAAAGAATATAACTCTACAAGAAATAGCTAGAAGTATGCTAAATGAAAATGGTTTGCCAAAATATTTTTAGGTCGAAGAGGTTAGCACCGCTTGTTATATTGTGAATAGAGTTATGATAAGGCAAATTTTGAATAAGACACCTTATGAGCTTTGGAAGGATAGAAAACTCAACATTAGGTACTTTAAAGTTTTTGGTTGCAAATGTTTCATTTTGAATACTAAAGATAATTTGGATAAATTTGATTCAAAATCCGATGTTAGTATTTTTCTTGGTTATTCTACTACTAGTAAGGCTTATAGAGTTTTCAATAAAAGAAAATTAGTAGTAGAAGAATCTATATATGTTATTTTTGATGAGTCTAACACTCTCAATGAGGAGAGAAAATTAGATCATGATGATATTGTAGGGTTGGAACCAGGCTTAAGTGAGTCAAGTGCCAACGAGAAAGTTAATGAAGAGAATGGCATCCAACTACAACAAGATCTTAAAGAAGAAAAAGAAAGCGAAAATGGCAACACTCTCACTCTTCCTTGAGATTTAAAATTCAACTATACTCATCCTAAAGACCAAATTCTAGGTGACTCTTTATAAGGAGTCAAGACCAGAGCACCACTTAGAAATATTTACAATAACATAGCTTTTATCTCTTAAAATGAACTAAAAAGTTTTAAAGATGCCGAAAATAATGAATCATATATTTTAGCTATGCAAGAAGAATTAAATCAATTTAAAAGAAGTGATACATGGGAATTAGTTCCAAGACCTAAGGATTAATTAGTTATTGGGACTAAATGAGTCTATAGAAATAAGTTAGATGAGTATGGGATGATTGTGCAAAATAAGGCGCCAAGGTTTCAATCAAGAAGAAGGTATCGATTACGATAAAACCTTCGCACCCATAGCAAGATTAGAATCCTTAAGGATACTCTTAGCATTTGCATATCATAAAGACTTCATCTTATACCAAATAGATGTTAAGAGTGCTTTTCTAAATGGATACATTTTAAAAGAAGTTTATGTAGCTCAACCCACTAGTTTTCTAAATTATAAGTATCCCGATCATGTGTTTAAATTGAAAAAGACTCTTTATGGTTTAAATCAAGCTCCTAGAGCTTGGTATGATAGATTGAGCAAATTCTTGATTTTAAATGGTTTTACTATGAGTAAAGTGGATACTACTCTTTTTATAAAAAGAAAAATAGGAGAAATGATTGTAGTTCAAATTTATGTTCATGATATTATATTTGGTACTACTAATGATTCTCTTTGTGAAGGATTCTCTAAATGTATGCATAGTGAATTTGAGATAAGCATGATGGGAGAACTCAATTTCTTCCTTGGACTTCAAATCAAACCAAGCAAAGAATGAATTTTCATCAATCAATCCAAGTACATCAAGGATATGCCAAAGAAGTTTGATATAGAGAACTCCAAGTTAATGAGAACACCTGTGAGTTCCTTAATCAAACTTGACAAAGATGAAAATGGTAAAGAAGTAGATATCACTAAATATCGAGGTAAGATCGGCTCATATTTTTACTTAATAGTTAGTAGACCGAATATAATGTATACTATTTGTCTATGTACTAGATTTTAATCTAATCCTAAAGAATCACATCTTAGTGTAGTAAAACATATCTTGAAATATTTGTATGGCACTATGAATCTAGGATTATGGTATCTAATTGGCACATATTTTAACATTACTAGTTTTTCGGATATGGATTATACCAGTTTTCAAACCAACTGCAAGAACACTAGTGGTACTTGTCATTTTCTTAGTTATTCACTTGTGTTTTGGTTTAGTAAGAAACAAATTTTGTTGCTCTTTCTACTACTAAAGTTAAATATCTCTACTGATAGTTGTTGTACTCAAATTCTTTGGATGAAACAAACTCTAATGGATTTTGGAATGAATTATGATTATGTACCTATTAAATGTGATAATACTAGAGCTATAAATTTGTCTAAAAATTCAATTTTGCATTCACATGGTAAGCAAATTGATATGAGATATCATTTTCTTCCTGACTTTATGCAAAAGGGTGACATTATATTTGAGTTTGTATGCATTGAAAAATAACTTGCTTATATTTTCACCAAACCTCTCAATGAGGAGCATTATTGCAAGATTCGTAGAGAATTTGGCATGATTTAGCTTCATTGATTGTTTATATGTTTAAATATTGCCCTATTTATTGTGTTTCATCTTAAAATTATTGATTTTCCTATGTTTTTCTTTATTGTTTCAGTCATTTCCATCGTTTTTAATTGAAAAATAGCAAAAACGGACGAATCAGCAAACTAAAATCTTTTTCAGTCTGCCAAAAAACCTCTCTAGAAACTTCATTCATTTATGTAAGAATCGGCAGACCAAAATGGGTTTTTGGTCTACCGAAAATGCGTTGTGTCGCGTGTTTTTAAGTCATTTTGATGATTTTTTTTCCCTCACTTTTTCACTTTCTCTCAATTGACTCTCTCTCTCTCCTTCACTCTTTTTTCACCTCCTCTCATCCCCACTCTATTTTTCTCTCTACGTCTCTCAATTTTCTCTCAAATAGAATAATTCTCATCACTTTTCTGTACTTAATCTTTGTGATTCACTCTCTTTGCTGTCAAAATAAATTTTCTCTTCTCTTGAAACCCTAAAATTTCGAAAATCTCTTGTGTTTAAGTCTCTATTGTCATCTTCTCTTCAACGTATCAAAGCAAGGTTAGAAATTCCTCTTCTTGAGTCTCCTACTTTAATGACTAGATATAAAGAAATCTTCTCTAAAAAGAGCATCATTTGGGATAGAACCTTCAATTTTAGAGATTTATTTTATGTCAAATTCTTTGACTACATAGAAAATATGGGATAGATTGAATTCTACTCCATTCGGAAGACTGAATATCCTAGGTTGGTTAGAGATTTGTATGCCCATACTAATATCTCTATGGGATAACATGTAATCTTTAGTTCCCTTAAGAGAATAGATTTTACAATTACTGAACAATTTTTGGTTGAAATTCTACATTTACCTTTGGATGGTTATAGATTCCCCATTACCAACACTTAGCCTACGATTAAAGATTTTGAGCCTCAATAAGCTCTATTCTGTGTTTGTTTCCCTGAAAGTTTCCAACCTAAGCCTTCTGTCATTAATCTTACTTTAGAGGCTATGATTCTCTTTTAATTTATATCTCAGAACATGATCTCCTACTGGTCATAGGGATGCACCCACCTTATGTGATATTTGCTTCGTTGATTCTATTCTTATTGAGAGAGAACTGTACCTATTTTTCTTTATCCTTTATGAGATGATCAATGCTATAGAGAATAGGAGATCCTCCATTTCCTATTGTTTTCTACTCACTCACATCTTCTAATATTTCAACCATTAATGAGGCCGAACGTAAGCCATAGACTATAAATGTTAAGATAACAACAAGACATTCAGTCTTATGGGCTTCAGTTATATCAACAATGAATGGGTTGGCAAAACCAAGCAAGTACATGAACAAGGAATGCGTGCTCTATATGAAGCTAGCGGTAGTGGTATTGAAGCTACTACTAGCACTACTGAAAGCATTCTTGAGGGTACTCATGCTGAGGAGGCTCCTATACAACATTTTGACTATACTGAAGCCTTCATTAGGATGACAGAATGTCTCAACACTATTCAGCTTGACAACTAGCATCTACATGACACCGAGCTTGAGCATTTCGAGATTCTATCAACCAACATCAACTCAGTCTGACAACATCAAGAACGACAGTTCCAGAATCATTCAAGATCAATAGGATGAGATGATGCGGATGATGCAGTCCTTCTTTAGGCACTTTCCTCTTCCTCTTTTGTTGTCTTTTTGTACTACATACTTTTTCTTTTAGATTTTTTCTTCTGATAAATCGTTTGTGCATTTTGGTCACTTTCCATGATTGAACTCAATATATGAACTCTCTATATTTTATTTTGGTATTGCATTGCTTTTTGCTTTATTCTTCTTTCTGTGGATTTCTTTTTGATGATACCAAAAAAGAGAGAAGAATATATTAGATTTATGATTGCTTTTAATTATAATTCCATTGGTATCATTTTGGCCTTTATTGGTTATTTACTCAATTAGTATCTACGAAAAAAATTTTTAACAAATGGTATCTATGAGCTCAAATGAAATATGCATATCTTACAAGTTAAAGGGGGAGTTTTACTCTCTTTTTATTAAGTATATTTTGAGGGGGAGCAATCAAGGTTTGGTAAGGATCATTTACTCAGCTTATTTTCTTATGCCTGACTTCTTTTAAATCAAATATTTGTTATCATCAAAAAGAGGGAGGTTGTTGAGTCATGCTTTGTATCATCAATCATACTCTCATACTTTGAAGTTAATAAATACATGATTAAAGACTAATAATCTACTTGAGTGTGTAGCAAGTTAAAATTGAAAGGATCTAAAGACATTCAAGATAGAATATAGAAAAGAGCTTGAAGACGAAGATCAAGATAACAAGACCTACACTAGCAATGGTTATATACTTAGTTATTGTATTTGAATATTTGTCTACACTTTATATGATCTTAATGGGTCAAATTTTTCAAAAAATTAGAATTTTTTCAAAGCTAAACTGTCAAATCTATTTATCTCAAATTAAAATATGAAATTTATTTTACACAGGCTTTTAAATTAATTTATGAATATTTATAGTTCCTATATTACATGTTAAATCAATTTATAAAGTAACATTTTAAAAATAATTGAAATAAACTTGAAATAAAATTCAAAAATTACTCTCGAATGGAATGGGCAGACTAGTCCATGGAATCAGCAGACCGCTTCCCCTGTTTTCGTTTAACTACTTTCTAAATTCCATTATTAAAACTACACATCCAACGGCTAGTATTTTTGGTCGACCAAAAGTGAACTTTGGTCTACCGAAAATAATATATTTTCTGTTAAATAGTCCTAAACAGCTAGTTTTATTTTAGTCTATATATATAAGCTTTTTTTATACTTGAAACAACTTTTGAACATTATTAGATTGCTTTAAACATACTTTCAAAATGTTCAAATCATCTTTTGTGATTCAGACTTTTAAAATCCTCTTTTTCACAAAAGGATTCAACTGAGCCAAACTAGATCATATCTTGTGTTCTCATTTATTCTTTCTAGGCTTACCTTATTTAAATTATATTCTTAAGAGAGATTCTAGTTGAGTGTATCATTAATCAAAATCAAGAAAATGTATTTGTGAGGTGAGGTTGACACTGAATTCGTGAACAATCTGGTTTAGGTGAGATTAGTACTGGAGTCTAAATAATCTGTCTTAGGCGTAATAGAGACGGATTCAATCCTATTGTAAAGGTGAGAGTGTGCCCAAGGAGAAAGTACTCGTTGTGTAAACAAGACGGTCAAGCCCATTCTCTTAATCCGATAGTGGAACGCTCGAAGCGGATTGCCAAGAGTCGGGAATATGGACAAACCGAAATGTTTGTTGAACCTCGTAAAAAATAACATTTTTATTTCTCTATCCCTATCTCTTTAATTTAGTTATCTTTAGATTGCGCATGCAATTTAGCTATTTTTACTTTTTATTATTATTACTTGCGTAATTTCTTTGCTTTTCAAGAAAAGTTTGTAAATGTTTTTAGAACCCAATTCACCCTCCCCTTTTTTGGGTTAGCTAATCTTGAACTTATATAACAAACAGAACCAAAAAAAATAAAACTTATCCATCGAAAAAGAGTATAAAACCTAAAGTACAAACTTTTTTTTAACTAGAATACATTTAACACCTATTCTCCCTTTTATCTTTTTTTCCTATAAAATGCATTGCCGAATTAGTATATCTGATTGATTTATTGGAGGAGATTCTACTAAATCTGATCTGCCATGTAACTATCTCTCTATATTTGAATCAAAAATTATACAGATCTGGAGGACAACCACACTCTTGAGAAATAAAAAAGTAAAAATAACATAAACCACCATAAATCTAGATCTAGGTGTATTAAAAGCTCCCTAGATCTAGATTTATAAGGAAGACTACCTCCCCATATGAGAGGATTATTTGACAATAAAATTAAGAACAGAAAAAAAGAAACGAACAAAAACTTATTCTAGATAGAAGAAAAAACCCCATCATCAGTAGTAGAGGAGGAACTTTTTAGTGAAGGAGTGGAGGAAAATTAGCTTCACACTTTGTCAAAATCCAAACTTTGTTTTCTTTCTCTTTTCTCTTTGTCTTTATCAAGATTGTGATGTAGATTAATGTAGATCATAAGAATTTTGGCAAAAATATTAACATAATTTTTCCTTAAGAGACAAAGGAATATAAATTTTAACCATGAAATATAAATCAAATATTATCCATAAAAATGGAAATATTTTCTTTTATGACTGTCAACTTGTATAATGAGAATAAACCAGGTTCTCAAAAAAAATTATATACTCTGCTTGATAAAAAAATCATATTATGCTTTCCAAAAAAGGAAAAAGAAAAGAAAATTTCCTTAAAGAAAAAAAGAAAAAATGACGTTAAATCTGTGCATTTAATAGTATTAAATATTTATATTAGTTTTGTCCCTTTTTTTTTGTTTTCGAAGGGTATTATTTTTGTGCATTTATTAGTGTTAAAACTTAGGATATAAATAGGGCAAAACGAGGTTTTCAGTTACACTCTCCATCTCCTTCGTCTTTTTCTCATATCATCCTTGAACCAATAATCATTAATTTTTTTAATGATAGGGCGATTTCAACGAATCTCTATGGGAGTAGCGGGTTCCCCACGAAGCACCGATACTCCTATTTAATATGAACCTAAATAAGGTAATTATTTTTAGTCCAAATTAGTCGATTTAAATACCTAATTTTTTTACTAAAGAAAACTCTAATCCTATGATGTGTTTTAAAATACCATTTTCAGATTTTATGTACTCAATTTCAAGTCTATTTGAAAAATTAAAGAAAAAAATAGAAAGATTAAAAAAGAGAGAAAAAAAACTAAATTTAGCTCATAGAATTTTCTTAAATATTGCTCATCCGAAAATTATTTTGGCTCCATCGCTATCTAGAGATCACTTATATTCGAAATTCACATGACAAAATAACCTACTGGGATACTTTGGCTTACTAAGTAATCAAAGTAGTTACTTAACATCAATCTAATTAAAATCATAGAAGTCTTGATAACCAAATAAGTTATTTATTATTATCACTTAAAGGTGGCAAAATGGATTAGGTCAAATGGACTGGCCTACGACCCGTCATTGTAGGACCGGCCTACGACCCGTCATTGTAGGACCGACCCATAATAGAATGGGTCCAAACTAGGCCTATATATCTAGAATCACTGGCCTAGCTAAACCAGCCAAAATATTTTTAAAAAATTAATTTAAATAAAAATAAATTATAATACTTATAAATACACACTTTTACTCTTTTTTACTAATTTTTAAATTTCAATTAAATTTTGAATAATTTTCTTAAGGTTTTTATTTTAAACTTTTATCAACTATTCAACTTTTGTACTTATAGCTTGTTTAATTATTTTTTAATTTTTATTAGTAGAAGAGATACATAACATATTATTTATTTTTTCATAAATTTTATTTTTAAATTTCAAATATTTTTAACTAATTATACATAGAATAATCTTATTTTTTTAAAAAAAATTTTAAGTTGGCCAAGAACGAGCAAGCCCCGTTTTGGCCCGTTCTAAACCTGGTCCGATGGGCCTATGGGCCGAACTGGGCTCTATTTATAAATTTTCACCCGCTCCTCCTCAAAGTCCACCCGATCTGTCCATTTTGCCACCTCTATTATCTCATAATGGTTATCTATGTTTTGAATCCATATGAAAATTAAAGAAACTTACTGTGGGACCCGTTCCCAAGCCAAACACCACGCGGAAGGCCACGCGGGTCGCACGTGATCTCACAATCAGCCGTTGGGCCATCCGAAATTAGGGCCGAGCCCATTACTGACCCTGGACAGTCTGGCACAGTCTGACCCCAACCTCGACAGATGGGGGTCGGAAGTCCTAAGGGTCTGCCACCTGAGTATAGTGGCCCTTACCACGGCAGTTGGGAGAGTAAGAAGCCCCAGGGGTCTTCTGACTGAATACAATGGAAAGCAACTCACGACTCCAGACCCAGACAGAGTATTTAATGCGATCCTAGGTAGGCGTGCGCAAGGGACAAGCCATCCTGACATAATGGCAATTTACCGAAATCTTACCCCTGACAGATTGAAGCCGTAGGAGGCGGCGAAAATCAGGCCACGGCAACACAGAGGAGATCGCAGAAATCTCGGCCTGTAACTGCTGAAAAAGATTTTGAGGAGAAAGGTACTCACTCCTGAGATTGAGACCCGTATGTTTTACAATCTCAGGACTACATATATGAGAGCCATGCGTTCCCGAGAGGGGCATGTACACTTAAAAAACAGAAATATATAGAAAAGTCTGAAAACAAGTAACAAATACAAATTCACACTGAAATATTTTCCTTACTACCCTGTATCAAAGATAAACCACTGACTTAAGTATCAGAGAGTCTTTGCAGGTAGCCATCCCCGCCTCTCCGATCTTGCTTGGAGTTCAGAGTACTTTGGGACAGCAAGGACACATGGACAGTTGGAGAATACAGCATCAGCAGTTCGAGACACGTGAACGGTTGGTGAGAAACCACTCCAACAGTTTGGCGCCGTCTGTGGGAAACACGGTTAAGCGTGAGAAAAAGAGTATGAAACTCACGATTACACTCTCCATGAACAAAAAAGCCATACAACATCTGATGGTACCCTCAAGGATGACAACCAGGAGCACGCATCCCGAAGCCGAAGGGAGCTCCCGAGAAGCGCGACCAGATTTGGAGCAGAAGCTGGATCAGATGCTCGCCGCCCTTTCGGAAGCAAAACGGAAGGCGGACATGACCCATGAAGCTGTCATGGGTTTGAGGGACGAGATCGCAGAGATAACGCTCGCCTCAAAGGTTGCTTGCGAGTGAGGATAGGACCCAGTGGAGGGAAGATTTCGACGAAGAAGTCCAACAAGAGTTCGGATGCCAACTGCGGGGAGAAGTTCCCGCCCTATCCAGGTCACGGATGCAGGGGGCACGACAAAGCCAGTCAAGACTTTTCCAAACCAGGGCAGCGATGGGTGGAAGACACCATGAAAGTCCTGGGGGTACGCCCCCCAATTGAAAGCAAGAGATAATGGCAGAGTTGGGTAAGAGACTCGGCAACCATCATAGCCAGGCCCCTGATGATCTGGCAGAATAAACTGTGCGTGACATCAACTGGACGGCCTTCGCTGACTGGATCCAGATGGAACCCAGACGAGAGATTTCACGACCCCGACCTTCAGGCCGTTTGAGGGGAAAATCGACCCCCTCGACCACATATACCACTTCCAGCAGAAGATGGCCTTAGAGACCAGTGACGAGGCCGTGACTTGCAAAGTCTTCTCTACGACCCTTGTGGTACCAGCCCTACTATTGTTCAGGCAGCTCCCGGAAAAATCAATAAACGGGTTCGAAGACTTCTGCAGACTTTTCCTGAAATAGTACGCAGGTATCCAAAGACAACAAAAAACCATACGAGACCTAGATCGTATGGAGCAGGCCGCAGATGAATCCCCGCTGGAATACCTCTCGTGTTTCCTCGAGGTAATGTCACTGGTCCATAATGCCGACTCGGTCCAAGCCGCAGGCTCGTTCGTCCGGAGCCTGCAGCTAGGATCAATGCTATCGGACCACCTCCTTCTAAATCTTCTGTATGATATGGCAGACGTCTAGGCAAAGTCGGAAGGGGTATTCAGGGTGCTGCAAAGCCACCGGAAGGCGCCCAAGACCTCTGCCGCAATAACAACGAAGCCAGTACAACCCCTAGCCCCGCAAAGGGTGAAGAGGCCCTCGCCCGGCCAAAGGCCGGCTCCGAAGCAGGAAGTCCCTGTCCGAGACAGTTTAGAGGCAGGCAAGAGGAGGAAGATGACCCGTGATCCTCTGCCCAAGTACGAGCTCAATACGCCAGTCGACGTGATCTACCTCCAAAACAGGGACAGGGGCATTTTCAAAGACCCACCCAAATCTGGCGTCCCTGAACATATGAAGAACAGGAACAGGTACTGCCAGTTCCACAAAGATTTCAGACACAACACCGTCCACTGCTGCAATCTTTATGCTTAGGTCATGTTGGCAATCCATGCTGGCAGGCTGAAGCAGTACGTGAAAACCGACGAAGCCCAGCCGCTGCAAGACATCACCAGGACTGAGAAAGAGAAGCAGGCCCAAGCCTCTGGGTCAGGAGAGCAGACCCTCAGGATAGTGCCGACCATTGTGGGCATGCCAGAGCAGACCCACGATCAAGAGGAAAAAGAATGATGTCTCAGAAGAGCCGAGGATAGGGCGAAGCGCTTGAGGGGGATGGGCCACTCCGTCAACCACTTGATGTCGGGAGAAAGCTGCACACCCACCGCCCTCATCGTTTTCACCCAGCAAGATTTAACCATGGTGCGCCATCCTCACGACGATCCCTTGGTGATTAAACTGCAGATCGTCTCCGCATTGGTTGGAAGGGTCTTGGTCGATGGTGGAAGCAGTATCGATATCCTATTCCTCAGCACATTTGAGAACATGGGTTTGGATAGAAGCGCACTCAGGCCGACTTGTCAACTGCTGTTCACTTTTGATAGCACAAGGTTCTGCCCATTAGGCATCGTGACCCTTAATGTCTACGCAGCTGAGAGGAACTTGGACGTGGACTTCGTCGTCATAGACTGCCAGTTCTCCTTCAACGTCATTATGGGAAGGGGATGGATCCACGCCATGCATGGAGTCACGTCCACCCTCCACCAGGTCTTGAGATGTCTATCAAAGGATGGTACATACACGATTGACATCAAGGGGGACCAGGCCTCTGCAAGGAAATGCTTTTCAGCCGCCCTAAGGGGAGCCGACGCGAGTGCAAGCACCGTAACCGGGGACGGATAGCAATCAAAGGACCACCTGCTAGCATACATGAGGCAAATCGAAGAAGAGCTTGACGGTCCAGAATCCACGATCGAGGAGCTGGTAGCGGTCCCTTTGAAAGAGGAAGAACCGGCGAAGGTGATCCTAATCAGGGCCTCATTACCCGAGGAGCAAAAGAACGAAATGTTGGGATTCTTAAAGCGGAATGAGGATGTCTTTGCGTGGTCCCATGATGATATGACAGGGAAAGACCCCGCACACTCCTGTCACCGGCTGAATATAGACCCCCATTTCCCCTCGGTCAGGCAGAAACCCCAAAGATTCGCACCAAAGAAAAACAGGGAGATCAACAAGGAGGTAGAAAAGCTACTGGAGAGCGGTCTAATCAGGGAATGCGTATACCCGCGATGGGTTTCTAACCCGGTAGTGGTGAAGAAGAAAAATGGCGATGACCGTATTTGCATAGATTTCAC
>JXTB01000687.1:124101-140768 GCA_002914805.1 Parasponia andersonii
TGATGGTATTTCGGTGGAAGATTCTTGAGGCTCCTGACCCACAGCTGTCGAGGTAAGAATTAGTCTGGGCCGAACCCGTCCATGGTCTAGGATGGACTCAGCCTTAGCTTCTGACAGCCCACGGGCCCATAAGGACTATTCGCTCAATGCACACACCTACCCAGGATTGCATTAAATACCTTGTCTGGGTCTAGAGCTGTGCGCTGCCTCCTATGGTCTTCTGGCGGAAGACCCTCGAGACTCCTGACCCCCAGCTGTCAAGGTAAGAATTAGACTGGGCCGAACCCGTCCAAAGTCTGGGATAGTTTCAGCCCTGGCCTTCAACAGCCTATGGACCCATACAGTATCAAAAGCGACTCGTGTAGCTTTTAGCGATCCTTCTGAACACGTGTCGGACGGTGTGCCCTCCTGTGACATGTTCTGCCACCTAATCGTCCACGTGATACATGATCTAGGAACGGGCCTCACAACTATTATGTTAACTGTTAATGTTATAGTTAAGGCAGAACATAAGCCTATTTTTCTGCTTTTCCAATTTGGCGCGAAAATAAATTATTGTTTAGTTATCGTCGGAGGGCAATTTACACCATAATTCCAATCACCACAAAATAATAATCTAGATATTTCTATTAACGGGAGTATTATAACCATTCTGTTTTTTAATTATTATGCCTCATTGCTTGGCTGCTGATAGACTCCATTTTGTTTTAGGGGGTATTATGAGTAAAATGTGAGATTTTTAAGTAGAGGGCCACAAGAGAGGTCCTAAATCCTAATATTATTCCTCTATTAGTTGTGTACAACTCAAAAGTACAAATAAAATTGTAGCAATTTTCTATATGTTAGGAACGGAATAACAGATCATAACAATACTAATCTTTAATTGACTGATCTAACAGAGTCCGAACCTAAAAATGCAGTAGGAATAAATACAACTGAGGATTATTTAAACAAGGGAATTTAGAATCAGTTGACTTGAGAATAATTTACGAATGCTATTACTTGACGAGGTCTATTTTTTTAAGTATAATTAAAGTGTTACTGGCCTTAAAAGACTAAAGAATGACTTTGACTTGTGATTTTGTCTGAGGATTTTGTCAGTCTTTATGTTTTTTAAAAATAATATTGCTAATATATGAGTGCGTTTCTTACAAGATTCGAATCATATTTCTCAAATTTAAGAACAACTTATTTGTAAAAATTAGAAAGATAAATCTTTTTAATTTTTTATATAAAAATTATTTTTGTATTTAAAATATAAAATTCGAATATTATACTAAACGCACCCGTAATATTTCGGACCGGATCAATCAAATATTAGCTAAGGCACAACCAATGCAATAGTGACCTGCATTAATACAGAATTTTATTTAGCTACTAGTTAAGTCTAATGCTAAAATAGAGCGTCGATTAATCAAATTCATGCCTGCATCAGAGCTAAGAGAAAAGTCCTGGAAAGTTTACATAGTAGTTAGTATACACCAATACTTAATTAAATATATATGTATCCAACAAAAACTCCAATTCTATAAATTGGCATAATTTCATGTGTTGTAATACAAGTTGGCATAGTTGACACGTTGATCATTGAGAAGTTAATAAATTTTGAATAATCGACTTGATACATAATCAATGGAAATAGTGTCACGATCGAAAATCTAATGTTTTGACTTTTAATAATTTTACGTGAAAATAGTGATGAATAGCAGTTTCTAAAATTTCAGAAAAATTTAAGTACTTAAAATTTAGGTTTAATCTTCTAAAATAAGTAAATTACGAGATTAGACAAATAGTAAAAAAAATTTCATATTATTTACTAGTTTTAAATTTCCTGATAAATTTTTCATTTTAAGATGAGAGAAAATCCTAATTAACTAGTTAAAAAAAATTTTATTAATTCATGAAGTTTAATAAAACAGTTCAAATTATAACCCTAGGCCCAATGTTCAAATAATTTACATAAAATCATTTTATTTTCTAAGTACTCGATTTAGTAACAAAAATCATACTCATACATCTACTCAGTAAATATATTATTATTGGCTAAATAAATTTAATTTAAGAAAGAGAAATTAATACCGAGTACAAATCAACCAATGAAGAGGATTTGAACTGCAATCATATGCCAAACATGCTTGCTAAGCCATCAGATTAATTACTACAAAATAGGTCAACACCTGAAATAGGAGGAAGTAGGGGGTGAGCACAAGAATGCTCAGTAGAAACTTAATCACTTGTTTGAGTGGATGCAATTTTTATCAAACCTGCATGGTTAATGCCCTTTTCTAAAATCCATTTATAAACCAAATTTATAAATAAGTGGTATCCAGAATAATCACATATTCAAAATCAAAGTCAAAAATCGTAAGATTGTACATATCATAAATCAACTCATCCCATGAGCTCACACCCTCACATCATGAACTAGAGTAACTCGTACTATGTGTACTAAATACTCTCTGCCTGATATCTATCCTAGAAAACCGAAGGGACACCCATGTGTCTAAGCCTACCAAACCGGAGGGGCAACTGAATGCCTATACCTATCGAATAGGGATAATCAGAAAAACCCGCACGGGTTTACGGGCTCTCACCGAATGTGAGTGTACTAGTCCGCCTACTATAACAATGGATGCTTAAGATGTATCTTATGTGTGATCCTATCGTATGTACAATATGTAAAAAAAATTTGCAAAATAACCATACAATATATAACTAAATAATGCTTTAAAATTCAACTTGGAATTATTCTGGGATTTACTATACATGGGCAGCACACAGCTGTTTTACCCCATAATCATAATACAAAAATATGTATAAAATTTATCTAATCCAATCCTAGCATAATCTAATAATTTTCAGTAATTTATCAGAATATCATTTATTCACGATTTTTCACAAAATAGTTATAATGAAAATTTTCAAGTTAAAACATGTATAAAATCTGGTAATTGAATCCCTACCTCGAGATTGTAGTTATGCTGGGCCAACGACGCTAGAAATATCCTCAATTGATCACCAAGTTGTTCGGACAGTTGTTTTCGAATCTTATTACGTTCACTTGAAAAGTTGACTTTTCAAACGGAGTCCTGAATTGAGAAACAGAGGTCACCAGTATATTCAGAAAACTCAAAAACGTTGGTTTAGATATATAGTTTGTCGAAAATGAGTCCCGGTACGGAACCAGCCTATGGCACGCAAAACGGTGCAATTCACGAGTTATTTTCTCGATTTTCGTGCCACTTCAAAAAATAGTGGTATTTTACATCAAAATTCATGTCCTGACCTCACTGAGTCCAAATTCGAAGTCAGAACTCAGTTTCGAGGTCCCGAACATTAAATGGGCTAAAAAATCCGAAAATTATAAAAATACCACATTTTAAAAATAATTAGAAAAATACCACATTTTCATCTCAATAATTAACGACCTTCCGATTATCGTTTTAACACTTCAAAATCATGAAATGTCATGTTTCAAACTCCTATTCCACGTGGTAAAATTTTCTCGGGAAAAATAACTCAGTTCCGAAATAATTACGAAAATACCAAAAAAAAAATTATAACATTACTACAATAGTCAACTTCTCACCGGAGCCAAAATGGAGGCCGAGAGTGGTCGGAAATGAAAGCTAGAGTTGAGACAAATCCAACGGTGATGGTGGTGCGGTGATAGGACGTCGAACGGCGGAACGGCAAGCGAAAAACCGATCGGCAGGCAGTGGCTTCGGGCTGCTATTTCTCCGGTGAGGCGCGGTGGAGCAGGACGGCGACACCGGGTGTGGCTTCATCGGCAGCTGGGTAAGGATGCAGGGCAGCGCATCGGACGGTGCGGTGGCCGAAGAAGCCTCGGGTGAAGAGTAAAAGAGGGGGAGTTTTCGGGGGCTTCCGTGGATAAGAAAGAAGAAATTGGAAGTTTTCATGCAATTTTCGGAACTGTAGCTGTAGACACGTGGCACGATCTGATTTGACCAAAAAAAACTTTCTGAAATTCCGCTTTAGCCACAAATTTTAAAAAGATTCTTTCACTTTAGTTCTTCCTTAATTACACTTTGGTCCCCGATTTAAAATTTCTTTTTCACTTTTGCCCCAAATACACCTAGACTTTATCTTGTCTAGATTCAATACCAAATTTATTTCAGATTTTTATTTAATTAATCTAAAAATACAATATTACCAAATTACCCTTGAAGTAAAATTACTTAATTGCCCTTATAAAAATTTGGATTTTACAAATAGTATGTAGGAGCGCAAAGAAAAAAAAAAGATAATTATAATTTTTATATCTCTTATTTTGACCATATGTTCAGTATATATCTTATATTTTGGCTATTATTAACAACGATCTTCAGATTTAAAATTTGTAAGAAATTTATGTATTTCTAATCAAACACTAATTTTGACTAATATGTTTACCAAAATGCCCAAAATTTAAATTATATATATTTCAGAAGAATTTAAAATTTAAAATTTATCTAAAATTGATAAATATGTTTAAAAATAATATTAATATTTATACATTTCTGTTCCTTTTTAAGTTTTTTTTAATATTTATTCTTTTAACTATTAATTTAATAAGTTTTAAATTTAAATTAAGTATTAAAATGTATATAAATGGCTGTTTTGATAAACTAAATATTCAAAATTAGAGCTTAACCTAGAGAGATATAAATTTTTTACAAATTTCAAATATGAAGATCAATATTGATAATGATTAAAAAAACAAGATATAAACTAAACAAACTATTAAAACGTAAGATATGTAAATGTAATTAACTCAAAAAAAATATTGAGAATTGGAAAAGGAAAAAACAAAACAAAGGTAATAATCATTGGTGGGGAAAAAGATTGAAAACCTCACATTATAGGTTTAAAAATGTAAATAAAAAAAGGAAGAAATCAATTAGGGTAAGGGTAAGAGGCATTGCATAATTATAGTTAGTTATGTTAATCATGTCATACCAACTCAACATAGATTGTTTGGAATAACCTCCCAAATAAAGAAGCAATTAAAACAATGTAGAAACAATAAAATAGAATAAAGCAAATTCAATACAAGACTTAAAAATTTACGTGGTTCACCTAATTTATACTACGTCCAATGAGATAATATTGATCTTCACTATAAGGAATAAAGAAACATTTACAAGTGTTTACAAAGACTTTTCACAGTCTTTTCTCACATCTAGACCTAGAATTCACCTAAGATAAAATTTTATTTTCTCTAACTCTCGAGAACAAAACTCTTAATTTTACTCTAACTTTCTTAGTATTTTTCACTCACTTTGGGATGATTAGAATGAGGAGAAAAAGTCTCACTTTATAGGCTTAGGCTCATAATCCCTTCTATCAATTCCTCATATTATTATTATGTATAATTTGGAATGATAATTTTATCTACTAACTCATTTACCCACGAGTATCCAACCCTAATGGTATGAGTAATATCCGAATATTCGAGTAAATAGGGTGGATATGAAAATTAATTGAAAAATTCGACCCAGGTACAGATATAGGGGTACCCGCCTCACATACCCCGGCTCAATTATTTACATATATAAAATATTAGGTATATGTATAATTTATGTAAAATACGCATAAATAAATAAATAAATTTTTATATATAAAATTTAAGTAGTATTATTGAAGTATTACTAATTTTAGTATATGATATTATAATTAGATTTTTTTAATTCTTCTTTCTTTTATTTTTCAAAATATTCAAATAAATAATATTTAATTTTTTATCAGGTATAAGTGCAAATAAGTACCGCTTACCTGTGCAAACAATATCTAAATCTATTCCCAACTGAAATAAGTAAATAAGGTGGATATGAGTTTAATTTTTATCCGTGGATGAAAAGGCAGGATATCCGTATCCACTCCAAAACTAGCCTCGTTGTCATCTCTATGTATAATAAGCTGTTTGTACGCAGTAAATATATATATATTTTGGCCAGCCAAAAAATTAATTGGATTTCTCCTTTTCTTACACAGTATACACAATTTGCACACGGTTTGTAAGATGTCCACGTACGGCAACATAGACAAGTTAAGGCACATCTGTGCCTCGTATTGTACTATTGTCTAACCCACATTGTGCTTGTGTTATTATCGGTACTTTCATATTTTTCATATTTAATTGTGTCTAATTGTATCCATTTGCATGCCTAGCTAATCATATCATATCTATTTAACTTAAATCCTTTTATATACGATTTGTCCCTAGTATTAGCAATTTTATGTATAATGCCCGTATTATACACGTACAACTTATTTTTCAAATTATACATCCAAATCAAACATACTTAATAATACTGGTACTTTTTACTGAAAGAGTATTATACACGTATAATAAACATACGTATATTTCAGCTGTATATGATACTTTTCACCAATTTTGGTTTCATTACCTAAAATTTAATTTATTTTTATCCTAATGAATTTATTTTTCGTTATTTACCATATATTAAAAATTTTACATTGAACAATATAATGTTTAATCAATTTTCAATAAATAGTATATAAAAATTTATAACCAAGTTACATACATGCGATTGTACGTAGGAGAATCAAACCCTTCTTCCTAAAATGGTCAAAAATTTTGCTGATTTTCGATCGTGAAAAATTTTCGAAAATTAATTTTTAGAAATATAGCTTTCATTAATATTTTATCAACAATGTCCCTTTTAATTTAAATTGTATCGAAAATATTTTGATAAAAAATATCACATTTTCGTAAAAAAAAAAAAATCAATGCAAATGTAAATTTTAACACATAAATTAATTAATAATATCTTCAAACTTAGTATTAACCAATTTTAAACACTACCCATTGTATGTAAGTTTGATCTTCAAAATGTTTTTATAGATTTGAAAATTTTTAATAGAGAGAATATGCTTTTGTTTTTGAAGAGTATTTTAGTCAAAGAGCATATATTACCTAATTTATCCCCAATATATGCAATCATCAAATTGTCACATGTTGTTCTTTTAAAAGGTCATAAGTCCGCAGCTTGTATTTCTCTTTTTTTGTTTTTCGGGTGGTGGAGGATCCAAGACTCTTGTATTTGTCTAATTGCTTTATCAAATATGGGCAGCAGATACAATCTCTTCGAAGAGACTAGTCTCGTTCATATTTTGACCAATATAAGTTATATTTTAACCAATTTATGTTGGCCAAAACATAATTTGTGTTCATAAAAATATGAACTTAGTTGGATGCGAGCAAGACTAAGTTCATGCTCTCAAATATATATAAATATATATATATATATATTTATATATGGAAAAGTTTGTTGAATTGGATTTGGGTGCAATGGACTTAAAGATTAGGAAATGAGTGAATAAATGGTCGATGCCTGAGAATCGGAATACTAATGATGAGAATTAATTTCTTCGTCACTTTTTGATAACGAGAAGAGAGAAAGAGAGTGAGAGAGAGAGAGAGAGAGAGAAGAACAAGAAAAGAGAGAAGAACAAGAAAAGCAAACTAGAGAAGGAAGAAGGGAGTCTTGTGCAATAAAGGGACAACAGAGTCAATTCGTATAAAAATGTGGTAAAGATTATATGAGATTATATTTTATTAATGAACGAAAAGAAGTGGCTTACAGTGAATTATATCTGTGAAATGATTAAATTTAGAAAGTTCCTAAGAAATTAGAGTGTGTTTCTTTTTCTTACACTTTATTTTAATAAATACTCTTTTTTATAGCTAAATAGCTAACTATATATATATTTTACACTTTATATATCTATTTACGTAACAATTTAACTTATATTCAGAGTATTTATTTAGATACTGCTATAAATGACATATAGTTGACCACTTTTTTAATACTTATCAAATAAATTGTCACAATTGAACTCGTATATATATGCAGATATTTCGGTTATTTTACAATAATTGATTTTGACGAAGCACACACTTTTTATGAATAATTCACAAAATGCAACTTTAATGACTACTCCTAAAAAATGTAATATTTTCCCTATGATATTTTTACCCAGGCCCAAATCCACCCCCCACCAATTAGGAGCCGGTTTCTTTAGGCCTTGATTCCAATGTTTGTTCGCCTGGGTGTACGTCGCCAAGCTGGTAACAAGTTGGTTGGTAACGAAAAAGTTCAGTAAGAAGCCTGTATATATGGCTCATAATGAGGCATTAGTCATTAGAGATGGGATAGGTGATGTTGCCACAATTACAAATGGTACTTCCCATTTGGCCTTGAAATCAAGAAAAAGTAATCCTTTAACTTCACCACTTGAAAGAACTTTGAAATCGTAATCCCACTATCCTCAAATTGGGACAAACAGCGGATTTGCCGAGATACGGAGCTCATTAGTTGCATTGCTTTCTTTCCCCACAATTTTTCTTTTCTTTTCTTTTCTTTTTTTGTCATGTTTTAGTTTTTGAACCATTTTGCACTTGAATTTGGATTACAAGCTAGATGAATGGGTAAGGTTAATGGTCATACATACTAACTGACACTTTTGCCTAGATCAACAATCTTTATTATTTCGCTTTTTTTTTTTATTTTAATAAAGGTATTTTACTTGGCTGTTAAATGCATAACATAAACACTCTGCCCCCACAAAATCCAAACTTGATCACAAAAGAAAACAAAGAATTAGTACTAGATTCGCACTAAGGCCTTGTCCAATTTATTATAGTACAAACAACGTTCACACATGATTCAAACCAACAAACTTACTTGTAGAACATAGAAACACCGGCTTTAAGTTTTTTAAATTTTTTTTTTTTATTACATCTATTTGATAAGGTAGAGGATAGATGAGTGAAATGATCGAATGCTTGGGGTCCCATGTTAATGTTTGATTGTTAACTTAAACCGCTATAGCCTCTTGGCGCCTCAGTTTCAAAGAGCTCAAAACTATGAAAATATGTATGCCATATGAGTCATATGGTCCTTCTTCTAAGCATTGTCTTTGAGGTTTTTTCTTGTATATTAATTTTTTATATTTTTTTTTGGGTCCGCACTTTCCACAGGGAACCCACTTTAGCCCCGTCTCTTTCTCGTTCATCTCCTTACTGAGCTTGCTTGTAATTTCTTTGTGGAGAGAGTCCCTCTCAGGTTTCTGGTTTCTACTTTTTCTTCTCTCTCATATAGAATATATTCTTTACTTTACAGTTTTTCGGATGAGGGTTCATTTTTGTTTTTCAAAAGCTCGAAAGCAGATGCCAAATTTCCTCTCCAGCTTCAAACCACCAAACCCAAATTCCCATTTGATTTAAAGTTCCATCTTTTCTCTCTCTCTCCCCCTCTCTCTCTCAAAATTTTTGAAGCTTGAGAAGAAGAACAAAGTATTTTTCTTTATGCTTCTTGGACTTTTTGCTGTTCTTTTGTTTGTCCTCCTAAGTGTGGTTTAAGTCCAAAGTCTTGATTTTGAAGGTCAAAACAAGAACCCCAGAACATGGAGGCTTCGGTTCTTGATGCTATAATTAATAGGCTTCTTGAAGTGAGAAGCAACCCAGGGAGGCAAGTGCAGCTTTCAGAGATAGAGATTAAGCAGCTTTGTTTTGTCTCTAGAGATATTTTCTTGAGGCAGCCCAATCTCTTGGAGCTAGAAGCACCTGTCAAGATTTGTGGTACCTTAACTTGATTTGCATGTTATTTTAGTTGAATTTGTAAACACTTTTTTTATATGTTCATGTTGATTATTTCTCCTCGACTTGTATAATTCTGTTCTGGTATCCTTTAATTTTGCATGGTCATATGGATTTTAGGAAAGAAGAATCTATGTTCACCTTATGTTTTAAGTCAATTACTAGTTTTCTTTTGCTTTGTAGTAGTTTATTGTGATTGAAAAATTAAATTTGACTTTGAAGTTCTGTTCTGGCTGTGGGTCCACTGTAAATTCTTTTGTATTGTCAACACTTGGTCTAACCAAAAATAAAGTGACTCCACTTTGATTGCAATGATGCTAGAGCCAGAAGCTTGGAGTTGCAAAGTGACTCCAGTTAACCCTTTTGGCCCAAGTGATATATCTCGGGTTTTCAATTTTCGTTTGTATATAAACTTGAGTAGGCTGCATCAGAATGAATTGGCTCAAAGTGTCTTCAATAAATGGATAACGTGATAGACTTTTGAATCTGGTGGTTATTAAGTTGTATTGGCTTTTTGGTGCACTGGAAGATAGGCTATGCTCTGTTTTGGTTTTATTGGGATAAGATTTTGTACGCCTTTACTCTCTAAACCGATGGATAGCTTTTGTATTCTGGTGTTCGTTGCAAATGCTCATTGTATGGTCTTAATATAAATGTGCAAAAACCCGTTTATTCATAGATAAGCATGTCAGTATGTTTAAGATTTCATTTTGAATCCGATTTCAAAAACTTTATTGTTCTCGAAGTTTGATGTTTTTAGAGGAATCAACAGTCTGGTTTGTTGCACTCACTAAGAATGTCCTTGTCCCTGTCATCTATAAAATTAGATCCTCGATTCACTCGAAGTCTCAATGTACCATGAGGAATGGGAAATTTCGTGAATCATGAAAAGTGACAATCCACCGCACATAATGTGAACCTACACAGCATTCATGTTGTTTTTCAACTGGAAGACTAATATCCACCCATTGCGAGAAACTGCCTTAAGAGATGATTTTTCAAGAATTTGATACTTTAGACTTGTTTATCCCTCCATTTATATGTTTTAACTCTATTAAGACGATAATTTTTTAGACATTATTCCTGACATCCAGGTGATATTCATGGTCAATATTCTGATCTTCTAAGGCTTTTTGAGTATGGTGGATTCCCACCTCGTTCCAACTACTTATTCTTGGGGGATTATGTAGATCGTGGAAAGCAAAGCCTGGAGACAATATGCCTTCTCCTTGCCTACAAAATAAAATACCCTGAAAACTTTTTCCTTCTGAGAGGCAACCATGAATGCGCTTCCATAAACCGCATATATGGGTTTTATGATGAGTGTAAGCGAAGATTCAATGTCAGGCTCTGGAAAATATTTACAGATTGTTTCAACTGCCTTCCTGTGGCAGCGCTCATTGATGAAAAGATACTCTGCATGCATGGAGGACTTTCTCCTGATTTAAACATTTTGAATCAGATTAGGATTATACAGCGGCCTACTGACGTTCCAGAACATGGCTTGTTATGTGATCTACTCTGGTCTGATCCTAGTAAAGACATTCGCGGTTGGGGCACAAATGAGAGGGGAGTTTCTTTTACATTTGGCCCTGACAGAGTGAATGAATTCCTACGAAAGCATGATCTTGACTTAATTTGCCGAGCTCACCAGGTTTGGATCTTTTGAATATGAAAGCTAGTGAACTCATGAAAGCCTAGAGAGCCTTCACTAAAATGTATAATATGTTATTCTGCAGGTTGTGCAAGATGGATATGAGTTCTTTGCGAATAGAAAACTTGTAACCATATTCTCGGCGCCTAATTACTGTGGTGAGTTTGATAATGCAGGTGCCATGATGAGCGTCGACGAGAGCTTAATGTGTTCTTTCCAAATTTTAAAACCTGCTGACAAGAAGCCAAAGTTTGGATTTGGGATTGCGGGTACAGCTAAGCCAGGCCCTCTAATTAAAATGAAGGTACACTCATTCCTTATACCAAGTATATGAGTTTGTCTTTGTGTAAATAATGAGGGAGATATCTTATGAGATTTTTCAATTTGTTGAGAACAAGTGAGAAAAACAAATCTTATGGAAGGTTAAATAATATCCATGTTTTCATATCTGAAAGACTTTTTTCTTTACAGTCATTTCTTGGTGCAAAGGGATAAGAAATTCATTATGAGGAGATAGCTGTATTAGAAGCCAAAGCGGAAATTTAAGAAGTCTTCCACTTGCTCTAACACAAGCTATAAGAAAATTACAACTAAGCAACTCTCCAGTATTTAAGAGGCTGCAATTTTTCATTTTATTTTAGTTTATTTGTTTTCTCGGGGTCTTGCTTTTTCATATAGAGAAGTACATGCAAGCCTTGATTCTCCATTTTTTTTTTTTCCTGTTATATTAGTACTTCTCTATCTTTCTTACTATCCCTCAGACCAAATCTAATTGTAACATAAGTTTACTTGGAAGGAAAATTGAGTCTTTGTGGGATTCTTGAGAAGCAAACTGTTATCTTGTGAAAGCATCAAAAAGCCATTTAATAAGTTGAGACTGTACTTTGTAATATATTAAATGGTAGATGCTATTAAAGTCTTCAGAAAAACCGAGTTCAATTTCTGCGTTGACTTCTTCTATCTGTTTTGGAACTACTGTTGAGGCTATGTTATAGAGCCATTTTAGAAGTCACAGAAAAATGAAACTGGTTCAATTTTTACCTTGTAATAAACGAGTAGCGGTAGTCCCCTTCTTTAGATCTGTCTTTTGTAATTCCGTCGCTTTCATAATCCGATGTCGTTTACCCCCACTGATTTTTGCTTTTAAAGGCTGGAATTTTAATGTCTTTTACTTTTTGTACATCCTTTTTCAGGGTTTTTGGCGACAACGGCGCCGTAACTTTTTAAAATGTGACAGTTTGGTACCTGAATAAAATGGCTCAATTAAATGGCTCAATTATTCCTTGAATTTTCATTCAAGTCCAAATTGTTAACACGGTCAAAATTTTTGACAAAATTCTTGTGTATATCACGTGCTCAATCGGAGAATATAAAACTAAAATAAAACTGAAAAAGGTAACCTTTTAATTTTTTAGCTGATTTTATTGAAAATTAGATTTGGGCTTCTTTATTCCAAAGTTTATATCAAATATTGTTAAAGTTCGTAACCCGAATTATGTTTGGCTTGACCCGAAAAGCTCACTGTGCGACATATATGTGACGAATTTATAATTGGGATAATTTTTTGAAAATCTATGGTGATAGTGAAGGAATGGGCCCGATCATGAAGCCCACCATTGAACTGTTTTATAAGTTTGATTTTTCTGTACACGTATTCAGTCTATACACATATATATTTTTGGATTTTTGGATTATATATATTTCGGTTTGACCACTTAGAATTTAACTTTCTGTACTTAGTTTTTCGACATAATGAAATTTTTTTTCCTTTGCTAATAGTTTTTCTTGATTAAGATTTTTTACTTAAATCAGTATATTTTTTTGTTCTATTATTTATTGTCGGTCATTAATTCTTAACAATAGTTTTAATGATTTGAATTAAATTATTATTTAAACATAAATTTAAAGCCTATCTGAGTTATTTATCTAATTCAGAGACCAAATTGTCACATTTTATATAGTTTTGAGGACGACTGGTGTGGAAAACCCCCATTTTTATTAAGGATGTTATCAATTTCCCATTGTGATATATCCTTCTATTGTCATTTTGAATGATTGTGTCGTTTTTCTTTTGATGATGTCATTAGATACAATGTCGTTGTTCTCTCTACTATCCTTATTTGAGATGCTGTCGTCTGTCTCGCTTCTGTTGTTTTGAATTGTTGTCGCTTTTGTTGGATGTAGTCTTTTTTATTATATTGTTATTACTCTTTGCTGTTGGCTTTTATTAGGATGTTGTCGCATTTCACGCTAGCGTCGTTTATCAAATTATTAGGTGTTGTTTGATGTCGTGGTTTCCAAAGATATTGTCCTGTTTTAGTTGGTCTAGCTAGGATGATGTTGTTATTGTCGTTTTAAAGTTTTTTTGGGGTGTAGTCGTTTTGTTCAATATCGACCCTAATCCTGCTATCTGTCGTTTTAAATAATTTGCACTTTTAGTCAGTTGCTGTTGTTTTCTTCTATGATTTGCAGTTTTAGTCAATTGCAGTTTTTCTTCTTGATATTATCGTTTTTATAATTTTATTGTCGCTTTTTCCTTCATTGTCTTTTAATCTACTGTCGTTTATTACCAGGTTGTCGTTTATTCTTCTATGTTATTGTCGTTTTTATAAATGATTGTTGCTTTCTGTGTAATTTCCATTATTAGCCCCTGAATCATAGGGTAAGCTCCAAATTGATCCATAGACTTTCGAAAGTGTCAATTTTGCGTCCGAACTATACTTTTGTCTCCATTTTAGCCTCTGAAGTAGTCAGGGGTAAAACTTGAAACTAGAAAGTCCATTGCTAGGCTAAAACTATAAGAAAAAGATATTGTTCAATGGCCAAAACAAAATATACGAAATAAAAAAAAAAAAAAAAGGAGAGAGAGGGAAAACAAAAACATATTTCAATCTTCAAAACCAAACATCTGAAAAGTTCGGGGCCAAAATCACATTTCATAACTCAAGGAACAAATAAGAACCATGGCCCCAAAAGTGAAATATCCCTTGTTCATATAACACGGTCGTTTTCTGAAGTAGTGTCGATTTTTGGGATGTTGTCGTTTATTCAACTGTCGTTTCTCTCAATTATTGTCGTTTTATGTGCTATTGTGTTTTGGCAGAAAATAGTTTTCCTCTGTAATACTTGTGGTTTCTTCAAATGTAATTGTTTTAAGGCTTTCACATAATGTGTTCTAACTCATTTCTACTCCAATTCCTCGTTATAGTAAAATTTTTATATTCATAGAGTCACTCTATTCAGAACTGTATATATTGTAAAAGAACTTAAACGCCACATCGATCATAGTATTTTTATATTCATACATTCACTCTATTCTAATGAATTTATCCTCTAACTTTTAAAATAAATTCTTTACTTCCAACCTGTATTAGCTTTTGGAAAGCAACTGAGAACTCTATTAACAGTAGTGTCCTTTTCAAGCTAAGCTGAGTTCAAGTCTTAGTGAGTGGTGAACATCACAACACGAATATGGTCCCTCCAATGGACAATTAAAGGTTCATAAGGATCCATAACCTTTAATGGACAATCAATATTTAGAGGAATTGGAGCCCCTAGTCCGAAATGTCTCACAAAAAGTCATAATATTTTTGACAATTATATTGGGCTATATTATTCTTAAGCAGACCCAATAAGAGATTTAATAAGTTAGGCCAAGATATTCAACTGATTATGAATACCAATGTAAATATCCTATTAATCACTCAGTTAGGTGTGATGGATATCTAACAGAGGACTTCTTAAAAATAATATTAGGATTATGGTTCCCACTACCTTTTTACGTACATTCATTCTCTCTGTGGCCTGCCATCAGTTACATAAAGTTATATCTGAGTATTTTAGGGCTTAGGTTGTATAGAAGACCAAACCTTCAAGTAATCACAATCAGTTTCTAACATTTCCGCTTTCAGTTTATTGTCCAGATTACAACTATCTATCATGGAGTTAGATATACTCGATAAATCCTAACCTATCAATTTTGCATGAATGATCTAGGGTCTGTATTTTATTATTTTCAATCCCATGTTCATCCTAACACTCACAGACGGAGCCAGTTTGTTGGTAGGGAGGCTGAAGCCCCTTCTCAATTTTCATTTTTTTTTATTTTTCATTAAAATTTTAAAATTTTTAATATAACTTTTAAAAAAGTTCAAAAAATAAAATTAAGCCCCCTAAAAGATTTTAAAAATATAATAAAACCTCATAAATCTACAATTAAAAGTTTGTTGTATTAGTTAATAAAAAAAAGTCCAACTCATATCAGAATTAATATAGCTTATTATTTCACTTTAATTGATTTCAAATAAATTCAATAAAGAAAATGTATGCTTTTTAGATTTGCTTCTTTGTATGACATAGTTGTGTCATGTGATATACTTTTACTTCTTTGTATGACATAGTTGTGTCATGTGATATATTTTCAGCTTTTGGCAAGAAAAGGTCAACTCACTTTACTGAGTATTATCCAAAAATATTTTCTATTATAGAACTAATGAAACTTGATCATCAATTTGAAATATATATAATTAATATACGTTCTAGTGAGAAATATAATGAATTGAAAAATATCGGTGATTTTGCATAGAAAATGGTTGAGATAATTAAATATAATATTTAGTCTTTTATTTATCGACTCATGATATTAGCATTAATTTTACCAATTGCTATTGCTAATATATAGATGATATTCTATTCTATAAATTTTTTGAAGAATCGACTAAGTAATAAATATATGATCAATTAATGAATGATAATTTACTTGTTTACATTGAAAAAGACATTTAATGATATTGATAATAAACCTATCTTATTGCAAAACACTTTTAAGGAATAAAAACGTTTCAAGTAAATTGTAATATTTATTATTACTTTTAATTATTTTTGAATTATAATTACGACTTAGTCCCCCTAATGTGAAATCCTGACTCTATCCCTACTAACACTTATGACTTTCTAGAAAAAGTCAAAAGTCATCAGTAAAGTGGATCCTAAATTTATCATATTTCAACCAAAAAATAAAAAAAGAAAAAATATATAAATCCATTTCCCAATATTGACCACCACTGAGTTAACTAAATCGGGTTTTATCCTTTTTTTCGTTCGTTGTTAGATAGAGATAGCAAAATAGCCTGCCATACCCAAAGTGGGCTTGGGAAATTTAAAAATATTAGAATTTTAAAATAAAGTTTATGAAAAAGTAAATAATATGCTATTTTTTTCTTATTGATAAAAATAATTAAATAAGCTAAAAGTACATAAGCTGAATAGTTGATTAAAAATAATTTTAAAACAAAAGTCCTAAGAAACTTATTTAGAATTAGATTGAAATTTGAAAATATAAAAAAAAAAAATGAAAAAATATATATTTATAAGTATTAAAAAAAATTT
>JXTB01000687.1:141489-172043 GCA_002914805.1 Parasponia andersonii
GAGTCGGTCCTTTTCTTTCGACCTCGATCGATCGATATTCTTCAGAAAAAGATGGTTCTTTGGGTCTAAGTCACGTAGAGGAATTTGGCTTCTTTCGATCGATGTATGCTTTTTCATGACTTTGGTATGCGATACCTAGAAAAAGGCAAAGATTCTCACGTTAGTTGAAACTTATTGTACGTGGAAATAGACCCCACAAAAGTTTTTCTGAAAGAAATCTAAAATGATGCAATATTATCTTTATCTCCTGATTTTTTCAACGTCTTGGCTTTTTTAATGGCCAAGATTACTCTTAGTTTGTGGTCTATTTTCACATAGTAGGTTAAAATGGTCATTAAACACAAAGTTTTAGTGGGAGAAGTTTTTGTTAGAATTAGTAACCTGAATTCTGTTTGCCCTGATCCGAAAACTTTATTGTGCGATATTTGTGATATTTTTTATAACTGAGAGAATTTTTTGAGATCTTTAGTTTAAGCGGAGGGATCAAACCAAGCCAATTTTTTCATATAGTTTTTGTCCATACACATATGTGTTTTAACATTTCGAGATTCTATATATTTCAGTTTAATCATGTAAAATTTTACTGTTTATACCTTATTTTCGATATAGTAAAATTTTTTCATCCGTCAATAATTTTTTTTTACTCAGGATTTTCCACTTAAATATGTGCATTCTTATTTTCATTTTTTTCTCGTTCGTCGTTTATTAATTCTCAACAATCCTCGCGAGAATATATGCGATTTGATAAAAAGATAAATACAAATTTGACGAGAGAGACCATTTTTGAAAACGAGAGATTCTGTAGCAATGTAGTGTGGTCAAGAAATTTGTACGATTTTAGACTTGACAAAAGTGGAGCTTTTATAATTAAAGTTCTTGGAAACTTGCGTGTGTTAGAGGGTAAAAGTACTAATATTTACATAACGAACAAAATGAAATGCACAGAAGAGATCACAATTAATAAAAACGATTTATAAGTTGAACATGAGTTATCTCAAAAATTCAATTGAAATTAATGCTTGATTGTCACTGATAAAAACAATTAACAAAGGAGATTTCTAAGTCACCAACGTTATAAATGACAACTTTAAAAATTAAATTAGAGAAAAAAAGATAGTTAGGATTTCTTATTGCATTGCATAATGAAAATACGTCATAAAAAGAATTTATATAGATTACAAGCAAATAACAAAAAGACTAGAATACCTTCGATAAAGATAAACAGTAAATAACCTAAATAATAAATAATCTAACTTCCTCCCTCAAACTCATGATACAGCAACAAAAAACATCGAAAGTTTGCTCAATAAGAATCAAAAAAGGGCAATGTCGTATGTGTCTTTGTAAATAAATCAATCATCTGTATGGAAAAAGAGACAAAAGCAAAGATGAATGTGTCTATCTGGTATATGATGACGAATAACATGACAATTAATCTCAATATGCTTAGTCCACTCGTCGAAAACTGAATTATGTGCAATCTGAAAAGTACTTTTATTGTCATAATACAACGACGTAGGATGAGACAGAAAAATATTCATATCAGCAACCAACCAACGTAACCAAATTATAACACTTATAAGTGAAAAACACGATACTTTGCTTCTGTAGAAGAAGTTATAGCACGATACTCTACTTATATGGAAGATCTAGATACAATATTTTATTATTTACTCTTCCAAGAAATAGGCGAATCACCCAAAAAGATACAAAACCTATTAAGCATCAGAATAAGCGCAAAGTTCTAAAGAAGAGGTAGATGGAAGAAATGATACTGATAATGAATTCCACGAATATATCTCAAAATGTGAAGAACAGAAACCCAATGAAATGGAGTATGATATAAACTAGGATCTGGCAAAGGATAACCATTAGAAGGAGAATATTGAATATTTGATTTGAGAGGAGTATCAATAACCTTATTATCAGTAACACGAGCACACTCAAATATGTCAGCTATATGCTTATATTAAGAAAGTAGATAGCCTTTTGAAGAAAAAGAAACTTCACTACCTAAAAAGTAACGTAAGGAACCCAAATCCTTCATTACAAAATAACATGTTAACTCTGACTTCAAAGCTGTAATCTCATTAACATTATTACCAGTAATAATCATGTCATCAACATATAGAAAAAGTAAAATATAACTAGCTGAAGTACACTTGATAAACATGAATCATGGTAACTAGGAGAAAAGCTAAGGGAGATAATCATAGTAGAGAACTTTTCGAACTATACCCAAAGTGCCTATTTAAGACAATAAAGAGTTTTTATAAGCTTGCAAACTTCATCAGGCTTATGAGAAATACCAAAAGGAGATACCATATAGACTTTTTCTTGAAGATTGCCATTCAAGAGGGCATTTTTCACATCTATCTAAGATATATTCCATTGACAAATAGAAGTAACTATAATAAGGGTGTGAATTGTAATCATTTTTGCAACCGGCGGCAAAAGTCTCCTATAATCCATATCATAATTTTGACAATATCCCTTAGCAACTAATCAGACTTTGTACCGTTCAATGGATCTATCTGCCTTGGTTTTGATTTTATAGACCTAACGAGAACCAATTACTTGTTTACCAGATGGTAGAGGTACCAAGTCCTAAGTGTGCCTCTAATGCAACATTAGTAAGTTCCTTAACTATAGCCTACTGCTAATTAGGATCACAAACTACCTCACTATAGGACATAAGCTTAGAGAGACGATGAATAAAGGCTAAAAATGAAACAAATGAACTAGAATAACAAGAGTAAACAAAGTCTGATAGTTGAGTTGATTTATGAGGATACCTAGGGTAATAAGAAAGATCCATTATCTTAGGAGGTAGTTGGGCAACCATAGATGAAGAGGGTGGAGCAAAAGCATCAATGATAGGAGACCTGATATCATTATGATTTAAAGGGGGAGAATACGAATGTGAAGCAAGAGGTAGAAAATTTGTATCATAATCAGACTTATTCATAGTATGTAAACTAGGTGGAATTGAAATAAAAAGAATATGCTCAAGAAACAAAACATGATGAGATACAAATAACTTTTGTATAACTGGATCAAAACAATGATATCCTTTTTAACCCATATCATAGCCCAGAAAGACACAAATGATAAATCGAGAAGAAAGCTTAGTACGCTTAATTTAAGGTCGAAGGACAAAATATATAGAATCGAAGACACATAATAAAGAGTAATCAGGAGCATAACCATACAACTTTTCAAAAGGTGACTGATAAGTGAATTTTTATTCACTTATTTGGTCTTGTTTCTATCCCCATATTTGCCTATTTTCCTTATTTTCTTTCTTTGATTTAGTGTTCTTATTTATTCTTCTCAAGATTTAAATACCTCTAAAAGCATTGGAGAGAACCACCAAGATGGCCAAGTGTAGTCATGGCATTTTTAAGCAGAGGAAGCACCACGGTGTTTAAGGTTTAGGAAGTTTTTTCTAGAACCTCAAGCATCGCAACGCTATCCTCTTTTCTACCCAGTGCCACAGTGTTGGCTTTGCAGCGCCGCGGTGCTACCGTCTAGCTGTTTTCAATTGTTTACTGAGCGTAGGCTCTGTCATGTGACCTGGTACTTTTTGGCCAAATTTAACCTAGCCACCAAAGGAGTATTTCAGGGATCTTTTGGGGATCCGAAAGGGACATCTTGGAGGACTTTTTTTTGGAGTCTTTTAGCAAGATTCAAGGAGAAAGAAGAAGAGAGAAGAGCATTTGAAGAGATTCTCACCATTCCAAAAAGAGTTCTTCTGCTCTTCCCTTTGTGTTCTCGATGTTTATTGTTGTTGGATTGTGTTTGCTATTTTCTACTATGAACTAAAACATGTGTCTAGAGGAATTATGTAATTTGACTTGAACCTATATCTTGAATATTAATGTTGATTTTGTAATTTTTCTATTTGGTTATTTGTGTACTCTTGTTCTTATTGCTTCTTATTTGATTGGTCACTTTTAGGATGTTAATGATTCTAGAATTTTGACTTGAGAAAGTAAAATTATGGAATTGGGTGTAGAGTTACACAACCTAGAATTAGATAGAGTTTTGGAAAACTTATTTAACCTTTGAAGTTTACTTAAGAGCTATTAGACTTAATGAACTTTAATTTGTCAATTTTAGATAGAGATATTAAAATTGAGAATTAGGGGTAGTTTCTATTCATTCTTGAAAAAGAGAGTAGAATTGCTTGAGAGCTCTAACTTATAATCATTTTGGGAATTGGGTTTTAGTGGCATTGAGAATTAAAAGATATAGGGAATAGTCAAATGAAATCAAACCTCTAGCATTTTTACCATATTGTTACTCCTTTTACTGCATTCCATCTTGCCTTAGTTCTAATTTTTCTTTAATTTGTGTATCTTTCTATTCTAGTTTAGTCATCCAAATATCACCTTTTAATTGAATTATCTAGATAAAGTTAGGATTACTCAATTACGGTAGTTAGTGGAATTTAATTTCAATCCCCATAGATTCGACAACCCTATTTACTATTTTACTATAAAACTTGATTCTGTATATTTGTGATATAATTTATGTATATACTTTTAACGTAATAATTTTTTGGTGCCATTGCCAGAGATTACAATTAAATTATTATAATATCGTTACCAAGTAGTCTTGATTTTAATTTAGAATCCTTTATTCTTGTTACTCATTTTGTTTCCATTCTTTTGGCTCTATTGGTGTTGTTCTTTTGTCACTTATGCAAAGAGCTCGTAGATTGGAATTACTATCACTTGATTCCAAAATCGAGCGTACTTATAGAAGACTAAGACAACAAAGAAGTTAACAACGAGCTCAAACTATTGCGGAAGAACCAAATAATCTACAAGCAAATCCTCAACAAGCTCGAGCCTTACAGGATTATTTCAAGCCCGTAGTCAACGAGAATTATTTGGGAATTCAGAGGCAAACCATTAATGCCAACAATTTTGAGTTGAAACTGGCTCTCATCAAGATGGTTCAATAAAACCAATATGGTGGCTTGCCTAGTGAAGATCCGAATATGCACTTGGCTATGTTCTTCGAAATTTGTGACTCTATTAAGGTGAATGGCATTTCGGAGGATTATATTTTTTTGTGCTTGTTCCCTTTCTCTCTTAGGGAAAAGGCAAGGGGATGGATACAGTCATTGCAATCAGGGTGTGTTGCAACATAGGAAGACATGGCTCAACAATTCTAATCGAAGTTCTTTTCTCCTTCAAAAACATCGCAACTACATGGTGAGATAGCTCAATTCTGACAATTGAACTTTGAACCACTTTGTGAAGCATGGGAGAGATTCAAGGATTTGATCTGGAAGTGTCCTCAACATAGGTACCAAGATTAGTTCCAAATTCAACTTTTCTACAATGGGTTGAATGGACGAATGAGAACGATAGTTGATGCGATAGCCGGCGGTATTATTTTATCTAAAACTGCCAATGAAGCTCAATTATTGTTTGAGGAGATGGGTTCCAATAATTATCAATAGCCCAATGAGCTGTCAATCTTGAAGAGGGTGGCTAATATAAATGAAGTTGATCCTATCGCCAATCTTACTGCTTAAGTATCAGCTTTAACAAGCCAAATTTCTGCCTTGACAACTAGAGTAGCCCAATCAAATAGAGAACCAATCAGAGTATCTACTAGTTCTATTGGGAATGATGGTGGTGATCTTGAACAAGTGAATTACTTGAACAATAGAAATTTCAACTATCGGGGCAACAACATGTCAACCAACTTGCCTGCTCATTATCATTCGGGCCTTCGTAATCACGAAAACTTTTCCTATGCCAACAATAAGAATGTCTTGCAAACACCAACGAGACTCAATCAACTGGAGGTAGAGAAAAAGACATCTTTGGAGAATATCTTGAGTACTTTTATTATAGAGACTAGAGGGAGATTTAACAAGGATGAAGCTTGCCTTGACAATATTGAAACTCATTGCAACAACATGAATGCAACCATAAAGTCATTAGAAATGCAAATTGGGCAATTGGTGAATTCAATCAAGTGGCAAATATCCGAGAAGTTACTTAGTGATACAGAGACTAATCCAAAGGATCATTGCAAGGCCATTAATCTTAGATACGGGAAAGAAGTTGAAGCCCTGAAGCAAAAAGCAAGTGTGTTTGATGAAGCAAAAAAAGATGTTGGTGAAGAGCTAAGTGAGGTAATTTTGAAGTTGAAGTCTATTTGATTTCCAAGTAATCCAACTCTCATTAATACACCTTTGCCATATCCCAAAAGATTTTAAAAATAGAAATTTGATTCTTAATTTGCTAAATTTATTGAGATTTTCAAGAATTTGCATATCAACATTCCTTTTGCGGATGCTTTGGAGTAAATGCCTAATTATGTGAAATTCAGGAAGGATATAATGTTGAAAAAAGAAGACTGGAGGACTATGAAACCATCCATCAAATTAATAGAGTATAGTGCTATCTCCAAAGAAAATTACCACAAAAATTGAAGGATCTAGGTAGTTTCACCATACCATGCACCATTGGGAGTTATACTTTTGAAAAAGCACTTTGTGATTAAGGTGCTAGTATAAATCTCATGCCATTATCCGTGTTCAAAAAGTTAAGGCTTGGTGAAGTCAAGCCTGCCACTATTACTCTACAAATGGCAGACCGATCTCTTACTTATCCCAAGGGTATTATCGAAGATGTCTTGGTGAAAGTCGACAAGTTTATCTTTTCGGTTGGCTTTATGGTGCTTGATATGGAGGAGGACTAAGAAATACCAATTATTCTTGGTCATCCATTTTTGGCTATCGAAAGAGTGCTTATTGATGTACATAATGGGAAGCTAACACTCCGGGTGAATGACGAAGAGGTACAATTCAATCTTTACCATACTTTGAAATTCCCAAATGAAGTTCATTCTTGCAATCAACTTGATATACTTGACTATTGTGTGAGGAATGTTATTCAGGATATGTTATCATATGACTTATTAGAGCATTATCTTACGAAATCTCATTTCTGGAAATGAATACTCCCCACTACGGAAATTGGTGAATCTTGTTATAGTATTAATGAAGAACATGTCAATTGTATGCTTGATTTTGATGTTTTGCCTATGACGACTAAGCTTAATGGCCATGGTGATGTAAATATGCCAATTTGTTCTATTGAGGAACCCAAAATAGGGAGTGAAATTGCTAGCTCAACTACAAATGGGCTAGTTTTGAAACAATTGTCTAATCACCTCTTTATGCATTTGTGGGTGAGGACTCTAAACTTTCGATCATTATTTCTTTATCTTTGAGTCAAGAAGAGGAAGACAAGCTCGTTGGTGTCTTGAGAATGCATAAAAGTGCATTGAGTTGGTCTATTTCTGATATTAAAGATATTAACCCTATAATATGCACATAAGATTTGGATGGAGGAGGCTTTTAAACCGTCCATTGAGCATCAAATAAGGTTAAATCCAGTTATGAAGGAAGTTGTGAGAGCCGAAGTGTTGAAGCTTCTTAATGCAGGGATCATTTATGTTATCTCTGATAGTTCTTGGGTGAGCTCAGTTCAAGTGGTTTCAAAAAATGGAAGAATGACGGTGATAAAAAAAATGAAAAGAATGATCTTATTCCTTTAAGGATAGTAACATGGTGGCATGTTTATATTGATTATTACAAGTTGAACAAGGCAACCCCAAAAGATCACTTTTCATTTCCATTCATTGACCAAATACTTGACCGGTTGGCAGGATATGATTATTATTTCTTCTTTGATGGCTATTTAGGTTACAATCAGATTGCTATCGCACCGAAGGATTAAGAGAAGACTACATTCACTTGCCCTTATGGTATGTTTGCTATTTCGTTTAACGCCTTTTGGTTTGTGTAATGCTCCCGCTACTTTTCAACATTGTATGATGGCTATTTTTTTGATATGATTGAGGAAATTATGGAGATTTTCATGGATGATTTTTCTGTGTTTGGTTCTACTTTTAACCATTGCCTATATAATTTAGCCCTTGTATTGCAATGATGTAAGGAAAAGAACCTTATATTGAATTGGAAGAAATGTCATTTTATGGTTAACAAAGGCATTGTCCTCGGCCATAGGATATCCTTTAAGGGTATTGAGGTAGACTGGGCTAAAATTGAGGTGATAGAAAAATTTCCTCCACCGACTAATGTGAAAGGTATTCGGAGTTTTCTCAAGCATGAAGGGTTTTACAGGAGGTTTATCAAAGATTTCTCAAGGATAGCTAAACCTTTAAGTAACTTACTTGAGAAAAATGCTCTCTTTATCTTTGATGACGCTTGTTTGGTTGCTTTCATTGGTATCAAGGAGAGGATAACTTTGGCTCCTATTATTATCGCACTTGTTCAAAGTGAACCTTTTGAGATCATGTGTGATGCTAGCGACTATGTCGTTAGTGCAGCTCTTGACCAACAAAGAAAGAAGATTTTTCACTCTATTTATTATGCTAGTCGTACCCTTAATGATGCTTAAGAGAATTACACTACTACCGAAAAAGAGATGTTGGTGGTGGTTTATGCTTATGAGAAGTTTGGAGTATACATCACTGGGTCCAAGGTGATTATGTATACAGATCATGTCGTTATTCAATACTTGTTTGCAAAGAATGATGCCAAGCCCCGATTAATAAGGTGGATCCTCTTACTCCAAGAATTTGATGTGGAAATTTGTGACAAAAAAGGAAGTGATAATATTGTAGCAGATCATATTTCAAGGCTAGAAATAGATAAAGCAGAGGATCGATTGAATATCAATGAAGTCTATCTAGATAAGCAACTCTTTGGAGTATAGGTAAATCTTCTTTGGTTTACTGACATTATTAATTTTCTTGCTTGTAAAGTACTGTCACCATGTTTGTCTAGCTAACAAAAGAGGAAGTTCCTCTATGATGTGAGAAGCTATCTTTGGGATGATCCAATTCTATTAAAAAGTGCTCAGATCAAATTATCTGAAGGTGCATCCCAAAAGAAGAAGTTCGGGACATTCTCCTTGCTTGTCATGCATCAGCTTATGGAGGACATTTCGGTCTAACAAGGACTGCCACAAAGGTATTGCAATCTACTTTTTATTGGCCATTTTTTTTCGTGATTGTTATACTTTTGTAAAACCTTGTGATCAATGTCAAAGAACAAAGAATATATCGAGACGCTATAAACTTCCTTTGACTAATATGTTTGAAATTAAGATTTTTGATTTGTAAAGAATAGATTTTATGGGTCCATTTCCTCCATCATTCAGAAATCAATACATCTTGCTAGTAGTGGATTACATATCAAAGTGGGTTGAAGTAATAGCCACTTCAACGAATGATGCCTAGGTAGTGTTGAAGTTCATTCACAAGAATATATTTACCCAGTTTGGTACTCCAAGAGTGATCGTAAGTGACGAAAGTACGCATTTTTGTAATAAATTGTTCAATTCTCTCTTAGGTCTCTATAGAGTAAAACACAAGGTAGCACTTGGATATCACCCTCAATCCAATAGGCAAGCAGAAATATCAAACCGAGAGGTGAAACAAATTTTGGATAAAATAGTGAGCACAAACCTAAAAGATTGGTCATCCAAGCTCAAAGATGCCTTATGGGCGTACACGATGGCTTCCAAGACACTAATCAATATGCGACGTTACCAATTAGTGTTTAGGAAGGCATGTCACCTACACGTTGAGCTAGAACACAAAGCATTCTGGGTAATCAAGAAGTTGAATCTCGATTTGAAGGCCTCCAAAGAACAAAGATTATTGCAACTCAATGAGTTGGAAGAGTTCCGAAATGAAGCTTATGAAAATGCAAAAGTCTACAAGAAATGGACAAAGAAATGGCACGACAAGATGATCCTAAGGTGAGAGTTTAAACCTAGGAAACAAGTTCTCCTTTTCAATTCAAGACTCAAGCTATTTCCCAGAAAACTCAAGTCAAGATGGTTCGGTCCGTTCACAGTCCACAAAGTTTCCCCGTTCAGAGCTATTGAGTTGAAGGCAAAAGATAGAGGTATCTTTTAGGTAAATGGTCAACACCTCAAGATTTGTTTAAGAAATTTCCCTTTTGGGGACCCAAACTGAAGATTTTGAAGAAAGTCAAACTGAGAACGGTTAAACCAAGTGCTAAGTATGAGGCAAACAAAATTCGTGCCAATGAGATGTGTTATTTGTATTTTAGTCAGAGTTAGACCTGAATTTGGGTCATTTTGGTGTTTTTTGTGACAAACATGCAGAACGCTGCAGTGCTCTGTTCACAATGTCGCGGCACTGAGCTTTCTGGAAAAACTTCTAGAGGCTCAAGCGCTGCGAAGCTGCAAAGGCATTGCCTTCCTGTGAAAAAATAAAAAAATAAAAAAATCAATAAAATCAAATAAAATAAATCAAAAATAAAAAAATGGGGACAGCACTGCATATACAGCGCCACGGTGCCATCGATTCTGGTCAAATGATGAGAACCCATTTTTCCTTTTCATTTTCACCTGTTCTTCCCCCTCTAACCCATTCCACCTCTCAACCCAACTCCACCATTTGATTTCAAAAACTCAAAAGAACCTTTCTACCCTTTTCCCTCGCCCTTCTTTTTCTCCGTAATCACAAGAACTTGGAGACTCTTATGACTTACACTTGCCAATTTCACGTTTTCCACCATTGAAGAACTCAAGCACTTCCTCATTACCAACTAAGCTCTTGTCTCAATTCTAGTGAATTATTTGTGGTACATTCCGAACGTAATTGTTGTGTCTCTCTTTCTACTTGAGTTTTTTTGAATTGGGTACTTGTAATAGAATTGAGAGAAGTAGATTTTTTTTTTTGAACAAATGGAGTTTGCATACCAAGTGTTTGATTAAAGTGCCCAGTGACCTATATTTGTTTAATTCTAGAGTTGGAACTCCTATGGTGTTTAGTTACTTGCATCTTGCTTAAAGGGTGGTCGTCATGGAGAAAATTTACAATGTTGGAAGGTTGATTCTTTGTGACACACTTGCTACACAGAAGGTGTTGAAATTATAAATTTGTGACTATTATCTCTTAGAGCCTCTTACTTAGTATGCTTTGTGAGGGTATTTTTGGTCAGCCTGCCTTGGATTCCATTTTTTTTGTGACCATGGCACCGAAAAAGTGAAAGACTACCACTGCATCCTCTTCATCTTCTGATGATAAGAAGCTGTTTATTAGTGCTGAAGCAAAGGATAGGTTCCATAAGTTAATGACACACAAAGGACCTATCAAAGAAAGAGGTTTTTCAACCCGAGTGATGAACTTGAAGCTATTATAAAAAATAAAAAAAAAAAAAGGTTGGGAGGAATTTGCAAAGCAACCACCACTTGCTACCCATCAAGTGGTGATGGAATTTTACGCCAATGCTTATCAGCATACCAAACTTAAGGCCTTTGTTAGAGGTACATGGGTACTTTTTGGCCACTCCACCATCAATAAATTCTACCACCTTTTGGATATTGATGATGATGGCTACTCTAAGCTTTAGGATTATGATTTTGATCCTGAAGCAATCATCCAATTTCTCACTTACCCAGGCACAAGGTGGAAGCGATCTCAGACCGATGTGATCAATTTTCCAGCTACTGGCCTACGCAAAAATGTTAATGCTATGCATTATTTTATCTCTGCCGAGCTTCTTCCTTCTAGCAATATAAGTAGAGTTACAAAAGAACGGGTTGCCCTAAACTATGCCATACTAAAAGATTTGACTGTCGAGGCTGGGAAGGTTATTCTAAGTTCCATTCTCCATATAGCCAAAGGTAGCACTGTTGTAGACCTGGGTCACCCCTCTCTGATCTATAAGCTTTGTCGCCAAGTTGATGTATCCACATGCCTAAGTGAAGTCATTGTGCATCCTAAAAGTGCTCTGACCTGGACTATCATATACCTTCACAAGAAGAGCTAGAGCATCTTCAATAGGAGGCCGCAAAGCCACCTGAAGCAGCTAGTCCCTCCGTTCCACCCTCACCCACAACCAGTACTAGCTCTATGGATTAGGCTGGCCAGATCACTGAGATAAGGGAGCATATAATTTAGATGCAAGAGAATCTCTTGGCTCATAGTAATGGTAAGGCAATTTCAAGCGGTAATTCCACTAGGTGCAGTTCTAACTGTTCACTTAACACTACCCTAAGGAGTGTCTCTTTTCCTACACCACCTCAGTTCCAGCCATACTAGCCTAGACCTTAACCTTTACCTCTGCCTTATGGTAATGATGGCATAGACGACTGATGTCTTTTTTCAATGGAGTTCTCTTTTCTATTTTCTCAATTTTATTTTCTCCATTTTGGACAATGTCTCTTTTAAGTTTGGGGGAGATGTTTTTATTTTTTTATTCAATATGTTTTTAGTGTATTTTTATTTTTCTTTATTTAGTTTATAATTACTCTTTCCAAAAAAAAAATTCCTAGTTTGTTCACCCTTTTTGGCCTAATTATAAGAAATGTGATTGCATGGAAGGTAGGTCTTGGATAATTCTAGATATTGACTTAATCTATGTGCTTGGCTCTATTTTGGGCTTATGCCTTCTTGAAATTTTATTGCGTATTTTTAAGCACATAGCCTTGCACTTTCTATCTTCTGATGTCTAGAGAAAGTTTATGCAAATTAATTATTTTATTAATATCTCACCAAACTTTAGAACTTGCTTAAAGAGAATTTGAGGCAAAATCTTAGGCTAGGCTTTGCTAGAGACATGATGTAGACTATCTTTAGATCGATTGAGCCTTTTCAAGCCCACCTTAACATCATTTTTCTTGACTTCAACACTTTGAGCCCAGCTTCTCTTTATTTACTAAACCCTTATCTAACACTTTGAGCATATGTCATTTTTGAGGGGATTATTATGGAAAAAAAAATTGGGTGATCGCTAAATGAGTGATGAATGTAAGTTTATTATTGAAAATGGCCATACCCTGAATTGGTTAAAAAAACCGGAAAGTAGACTTTACTTGAGGGTATGGCAACATGTTGAAAGCTTGGCTTGTTAGAGCAGAAGCTAAGTTTGAGAATCTATACAATCTTACTTCAGGGTTTTTGAGGAAATAAAATCATGGACTACAATTTTTGTGCTCAAGGGTGTTCTAACCTTAAAAATTTGCCGTATCATTTTACCCGTACCCTAGTTGTACATTGCAATCTTTCAAAAGCCCTATTGATCTTTAGTGAAATGTAACCTACATTAGTGGATAATGGTTTGAAAAACAAGCTTATAGAGAGGGAGGTGAGGTCCTTGATCTTCACATTACTAGTTTGCATAAACTAGTCCAGACTAAAGTAGTTGAATGCATTTGGGCTATTTACACACAATCACAAGCAGGAAAATGTAAGAAAGGCATACCACATGCAAGGTTGAAATTCTAGACGCTATCAATATTTAGTAATTTTGAGCTGCTACTTTAAGCAATCTTTGAGGCCTATGGGTGAGCAAATTATGCTTGTGTCCTTTTTTTTTCTTGTTTTCTTCTTTTATTTTCTTTTCTTTGCTCGAGGACTAGAAAAAATTCAAGTTTAGGGGAATTTGATAAGTGAATTTTTATTCACTTATTTGGTCTTGTTTTTATCTCCTTATTTGCCTATTTACCTTGATTTCTATCTTTGAATTCGTATTTTTATTTATTCTTCTCAGGATTTAAATACCTCTAGAAGCATTGGAGAGAACCACCAAGATGGCCAAGTGTAATTGTGGCATTTTTTAGGAGTCTCAAGCACTGCAACGCTATCCTCTTTTCTACCTAGTACTACAGTGCTACCGTCTAGCTGTTTTCAATCTTTTGTTCAGTGTCGTAGTGTTCAAAACCAGTGTCATAGTGCTATCACGTGACCTGGCACTTTTTGTCCAGATTTAACCTAGCTACCAAAGGAGTATTTCAGGGATCTTTTGGGGATCTAAAAAGGACATCTTGGGGGATATTTTTTTGGAGTTTTTTAGTAGCTTTCAAGGAAAAGAAGAGGAGAGAAGAGCATGTGAAAAGATTTTCACCATTCCAAAAAGAGTTCTTATTCTCTTCCCTTTATGTTTTCAATGTTGATTGTTATTAGATTGTATTTGCTATTTTCTACCATGAACTAAAACTTGTTTCTAGAAGAACGATGTAATTTGAATTGAACCTATGTCTTCAATATTAATGTTAACTTTGTGATTTTTCCATTTGGTTATTTGTGTACTCTTGTTATAATTGCTTCTCATTTGATTGGTCATTTTTGGGATGTTGATGATTCTAGAATTTGACTTGAGAAAGTAAAATTGTGGAATTGAGTGTAGAGTTACACAACCTAGAATTAGATAGTGTTTAAGAAAACCTATTTAACCTTTGAAGTTTACTTAAAAGCTATTAGGCTTAATAAATCTTTAATTTGTCAATTTTAGATAGAGATATTGAAATTGAGAATTAGAGAAAGTTTTCTATTCATTCTTGAAAAAGATAATAGAATTTCTTAAGAGCTCTAGCTTATAATCATTTTAAGAATTGGGCTTTAGTGGCATTAAGAATTGAAAGACATAGAGGATAGTTAAATAAAATCAAACCTCTAGCATTTTTTCCATATTGTTACTCCTTTTACTATATTCCATCTTGTCTTAGTTCTAATTGTTCTTTAATTTGTGTATCTTTCTATTCTAGTTTAGTCATCCAAATATCACCTTTTAATTGAATTATCTAGCTAAAATTAGGATCACTCAATTATAGTATTTAGTGGAATTTAATTTCAATCCTCATAGATTCGATAACCTTATTTACTATTTTACTACAAAATTTGACATTGTATACTTACGGTAGAATTTACGTATATACTTTTAACGTAACAGTGACAAACCGGAGTTGAATAAAGTCGGAATCCTATTAATCAAATGAGTAGCAGTACGAGTTGTTTCTCCCTAAAATTCACTAGGACCATAGGTAGAAAATAAAAGGGAGTGGGCAGTCTCAACTAAGTGTCTATATTTTCTTTCAGTAACACCATTTTGTTCGGGAGATCTATACAAGATATTTGGTGAATAGTTCTATTGGAAGCTAGTAAATCAGAAAATGCATTAGAAGTATATTCTCCTTCAATATCACATAGAAAACACTTGATAACAAAAGAATTTTGAGTTTTAACTATAGCGCAAAAAGCATTGAAAATGACAAAGATATTAGAGCGATGTTTCATAAGATATACCCAATAGTAATGAGTGTAATCATAAATAAAAGAAACATAATGCATGACTGTCCCTTTGTAGACATAAGAGAGATCCTTATACATCAGAATATACAAGATCAAATAGTGCGCAAGAAAAGGAAATACTTTTATTAAAATATAAAGCAAAAAATTTTGCCAATTTATAACCATAACAATCTGAAATATCATGAATATTTCTAAGGCTCCTATAGAAACTAAAAACTTTAAATGAGATGTTGAATCATAACCAAGGCGAGAATACTACAAATAAAATCTAGAAAAAAAAAAGATTCAAATAAAACAATGGCAAGTCAACATTGGAAGCTACAACATTGGATATTTTGAGCTGATCTAAAATATAGAGTCCCTCTTGTCTACAGCCAATCCCAATCAGTTCTAAGAATGTGAGTCCTATACATAACAAACAATAGATAAAAAGGAGACTAAATAGCCAGAATCACACAATTGACTCACAAAAACAAGATTCAAGGTAAGATTAGGAATATAATAGACATTACCAAGATAAAAGCAAGATATAACAATTGAACCAAGACCTACCGATGGTATAAGAGTACCATCAACAATCATAATGGATACCGATGATTTATGAGATGAAGAAACCAATGATGATAAGTTAGGAAACATATGATGAGAAGTACCAGAATCTAATACCCATATTAAGGTAGTCATACCGAGAGAATTAGATGATGACAAACCTATATGAGAAGAGGTAGATATAGCATGTGACTATATTGCAAGAAATTTCTAAAATTGCTCAAATATCATTAGATCTAGTGACTATTCAATCGTAATAATATTAGGTTGAGATGGTTGATAGGTCCACTACAGCGATATTTAGTATCTAATAATTTTGTATATTTAGTATTCATTATATTTGTAGGTTTAGCCAAAGTGCTAGCAATACAACCCCCCATCTTTTTGCCTTTCAAAAAAAATATTCATCTCATAACTCCAGCACGAATAATTTTTCTCATCTAAGTGCACACTTGTAGACTAAAGTGAATCATCTCAAGCACTAGCCATTGCAAATACTAACAAGAAATATTAAGCAAAAAATAAGGATGTGAATCAGAAGAAAAATAGAGATGAGCTTAAATCAGGGTCAAAAAAGCGAGTGCAAACAAAACCGAAAGCGAAAAGACGCAAAAACAATAATACGAACACCCAAAAAATAAGCTTTTTATAAATTTCATAAAATCCTAGCTCTTGACACCACGATAACTTTAAGAATCAAATTGGAGAAGAAGAGATAGCTAGAGTTTTTTATTGCATTAAAAAAGATTTTATACAGACTATAATTAAATAATAAAAAGACTAGAATATCTTCATAAAAATAAATAATGAATAATCTAACTGTTAGAGTTCGTGATTCGAATTCTATTTGGTCTGATCCAAAAAGCTCGCGGTATGATATATGTGACGGTTTTCTAAATAGGAGAATTTTTTAGAAGTCTGTAGTAATAATAGAGGGATCAAACCTATCCTCACCATTGATCTCATTGGAGATACGAAGGTGGAGGACTCAACTTTTTGTACTCAGTTTTCAATATAATAAAATTTCTCTTTCTCTTTAGTGATTTTTTCCGATTAAAATTTTTTACTTAAATTAATCTTTCTTATTTTCTTTTCTATTGTTTTAATGGTTCGTTAATTCTTAACACTAGCAATAACTTACACGAGAGTCTGTAATTTTCAAGCCTGCTACTTGCTAGGAATGTGTTAGCCGATGCTGGACGGAGAGTCCAATCCAATTGAACTAGATCTCACGTGTTTTGAGACTTAAGAGACTGGACCACAGTTCACGTCACATGACGTGGCTATTCTAATAGAAGCAGAGGCCTGATGAGAACAAGTCCAATCCTCGATAGCAATCCCATCCCTTTGTTTTGTATTCTTTTTTGCTGTTACCCATTAACTTTTTTTTTTTTCCCTTTTTTTTTTTGTGGGGGGACAAAGTAACGTTATAGGGAACTTTATGGTACATCACATAATCGAGTATGGTCCTCCAACAATGGAGATACGAAGTCCACTCGTGAAATTCACTCGTAAGACTTGTATTTATTTATACATGCGTGACGTGACCATCCTAAGATAGCTCATAGTATTTTTCTTTTGATATCAAAGCCTCTATTATAAGTGTTGAACAATTCATTATTTTCAAATACTGAAATCTACAAGCCAAAAACATTATAACAATACGAAGTTAAAAGAATTTGCGTACAAAATGACCTCTAGATTATAAGCATCAATTACAATATTACTTAGTTTAAGAGCAATATTAAGAGTACTTATGGTGCTTAGTACAACACATTATTGGAGAGTTGGAATGTAAATTTAGTAGTATAGAATTCAATTTTACTAGGGAGGGGTTCTAAGTACTCCTCATGTGTCCTTTAGCATTTTTTTAGATATAAGGATAGAGAACAAAGTGCAGACATATTTCTAATTATTGATTTTGTATTTTCCGTAGCCTTAGGCCCGCCATATTTAACATTAATTATGTGTCGGATGTGTTAACATGAGAAAAAAAATATATATATATATATATATATATATTCTCCTACTCCTACTAAACAAGAGCGAGAGAGATAAGTAGAGTTCTAGGACCTCGGGAATCAATTAATCATGAACAGTGAAATCCCTTAAGCGAGTGAGAGGACTAGTGTTAGATGTATAATTATCAATTCTAATGATCTCAAGTGCCAATGCCACCACCGTTACCAGATATTCTCACACTTATAACAAGTTCAACTATGACTATTCATTCTGTTTTAGTTAAATGAATGGAAGAAAGAGAGTGACAATATCGCTTTGACGAACTTTTGTTATCTTTTCCGAAAGCATTAAACAACCGAGACCTTTTATATATATATATATATATATATATTTGTCTCGCTATACCTGCATTAATATGATTAGCATTTAAAATAATATAAAGTTACTGTCAAAGGGCGAGCCTGCAAGAAGCTTGGCACATAGAATCGTCTAGGCCCACACGTTAAATGGGCCCCGTCGTCACCTAAGGTTCAACCCACTTGGCATGAGGATCAACAGTCAAGGGCGATAGTTACCTTCTCTTTTCCCACTATACACGTCAAAACAAAATGTGGACCCCATCCAATCCAGTTAGCATAATAAGGCGATAATTTGAGAACTTAAACCAAGAGTCCACATTTAGACACGCAAACACATTACGTAGCTTTGTATGTTCTTCGTCTGCGAACGCGTTATCGTCCATCATACATATGATGGTTTTACCTTTCTTTTTTTTTTTTTTCCTTTTGATAATCATGATGTCTTTTACTTGATTTTGAGGAAAATACGTAATTGAAATTAATATCATTGTAAATGAGGTAGCATGATTTGGGACTACAACACTTTCTATTGATGAGGGTGGTGTATAATTTGGTGGTAATTATACTCTCTCAACGTGACGGGTTTTGGGTTCGAATTTTTTTATCTATAGTTGAAAATCAGGATAAAAAACATATTAGACCGTGTCAGTTTTATATTGGACATCGAAATTATGGTCTATTAGATTTTGTCTAGGATCTTACTCTACTGTTGATGGACTATATAATATTTCACTAGTTATGAACTTTTAAAGAAAAAGAAAAATTCCGAGGATGTAATTCTAAAACTACGAATATTAATGATGGTGATAACCTTCAGGATCTCCCGTAGTCTTTTTCTTTCCATATATAGATCGATTGCTTGGCTTAAGCTGATCATCTTCTGTTGCCTGTTATAAATATTGTAGGACAAAACCAATATTAATTATCGTGAATGAAAAGCATATGCTGTTAGAGTTATTTATTCTTTTTGTTATTTTATTTGTTTAATTTTGCTTCTAGTAATAAAAGTACGATAGTCTTTTACTTCTCTTGTAATTAATTAATTTATAAAGTAATTTCTTGCATATTTAAGTTTCTTTAAAAATTTAAGTACCAAGAGCTTATTTGTTGAATTGACTTTCCTTATAATATTAAAGGCAAATGATATATACATCACGATTAAATCGAATATTGCTAGATTGCAACTATTCACGTCAACCTCTCCCTTCAAAGCCGCAAAGCCTATAAATATCTAAAGAGTCAACTGAATAATTACGTGTCAAGCCGTACATCATACAACCAAGTAGCCTAAATGAATATAGTATACTTATTTTTTTCCGGTTAAAAAATAAGTATACATATTAAATGGATTCAGTTCACTAAATTTTTAAAAAAAAAAAGTTTATATGATTTGGTCCCTAAACTTTTTTGATGTATCACTCTGATCTCCAAGCTTTATTTTATAGCATTTAGATCCCAAAAAACCCAAAACCCAAAAAACCAATTCTCGTCCTCCTTAGCCTCTCGACCTCGTCGGAGTGTTATGACACCCACGTCTATCAGAAAGCCTACATCCATGGCTACCTCCATGATCTGTATTCCTCTCAATGCCATTTGTTAAAGATGAAACTGGTGGAGGCTCTAATATCTTTATTTCTTTTGCTGCATGTGGTATATTAATGGAAATTAAAGACATTGATTTCAGTTTTATACATTGTTTTTCACGCATGCTTGAAGTCTGTAGCTTGAAATCTGGAATGGGTTAAAGTTAAATCAAGAATTCTATGGTTATAATTTTGATATAAGTGTTTTGTGTCACAACCGAAACCGAAAGATCCAAATCATAATTTTTAGTAATTTTAAGTCAAAATATAATAAAATATTAATTTTTTAAAATTTAGAATAAATCAAGTATTAAATAATATCATTTTGTGCCATAATCAAAATTTTAAATTTGTGATTTTTAATAATTTAAGAATAAATAAGGAAATTTACAAAATTCGAAAGAAATCAAATACTTAGATTTTCCAATCAAGTCCTCAAATCATTAAAAATTTTGTATTAGAAGGAGGTCTATCTTTAGTTTTGTTTATCAAAGAAAAAATACCAATTAAGATTCAAAAAAACATATTAAGTTGTACAAAAATGTGTCACTGCCCATACAACTAGTAACTCAAACTCAACGGAAAGATTCGGTTCCTTCATCTTCATCCAATACTAAACCCATGTATTTGGAGTTGCCTATACAAATTCCTTATCTTCTCCGGATATTGAAATCTTTATATTCAACAATTTCAAAATTTAACATTAACTTCAATGTTATAATACTAATAGAATAAGAAATATGTGGATCGATGAGCATCAACTTTATATAGGAACAGAGGACATAATACATTTCTCTCTTCTCCAAGAGATTTGTGCTTTATGTATCTCGGTGTATATCAAGTAAGTATACTAATATATTTTCTTTTTTATATATATACATATTACATATTTTCTTAATTTATACTAATTGCATATATATTTTTATTTTTAATAGGTATTTCTACCATGAATACTTAAGTTTGGAACGATTGCACTTATTTCAATTTGTTGATCCTACTGTCATATCTAAAGTTTCCAGTGCAAAAAATGATAATCATTCCCATAATCTTGCACAAAGACTCCATGTAGCGAGCAAAGGAATGCTATTATTAGCTCCTTACAATCTTAGGCAAATATTATCTTTCTTTGACTAAAATGTTATATGGTTAAATTGTTTATGTTTTCTTGTAGATATATTTGGTTACATTGCTTTGAATAGGCAATATTTGATGTTGATGGTGATTAGTGTGGCCTAAGTAAATATTTATTTCTTTGATCCACTTGAACAACGACCAAGACAGGATGCCCAAAATCTCATAAATTAGTTAGTGTAGTTTATAATATGATATACCTAATATATATATATTTATATAATTAATCCATTAGTAATATGATATGTATTTTCTTTTAGTATATTCCAAATATATAATGCAGATAAGCAAAAGAGGGGACAACGATCAAGGTAGTATGCGATTAAGATATGAGTATAACAATTATAATATGTACTTATTAATATTTTGATGTTTATTTATTTTAACTATCTATAGTTCTCATTATAATCATAGTGTCCATCTCAATCCAATTACATTAAGTATGATTTTTATATTTTGCACATGATGCGAGACTTGGTGAAGGATAATAGTCCGATGGATTACATTAGATCAAATGTAAGTATCTTGATACTTTACTTTGTTTATCTAAAAGTACTTTAGTTACTAAATTTGCTTTGTGTTTATAAACTTATATTGTAGCAGCCAAAAAATTTATTCAGTGGACGATATCAATACCAATCATCTATGATCGGTCTCGATTAGTTAGACTATATTCTTGGACTTAGTTATTAGTATAATTCGTCGGAATAATGTTACAAGTGTTAGTGATATACTCAAGTATTAGGTTAAATTTCTAATTCGTTGACTTTTTGTATGTTAGATACATTAGTCTAACCTTGAATTAAGTTAATTAACTTGCAAGTGGTAGTGGTATGCACATATTGTATTGTATTTGTTTATGTAATAGAACTTTTGTTATATATATTTATTTATAAATTTATATAGGTCTGGATATTGTAGAAATCGAATAAGACTATTTATACAGGTTTTTATTATGTGGATTTTGTAAATTATATAGGGAAAGAGAAAAAAATTTCCCCTAGTAGAAGCCTTTAACAGCGGTTCCACGTGAACCGCTGTTAAATGGGATCAATTACGACAGTTCTATAGATACCGCCGTAATTAATTATTGCTAATAAACCATTCAACAACGGTTGATAACTACCGTTAAAAGTGTTTTTTTTTAACGGCATTCACATAATTTCTATTTTTGTAGTAGTTCTAAAAAAAAACTATTGCCCATAAAAATTGTCCAACATATCATATAGTTGGACAATTATGGGTTAAAATTTTTCAAAATCACGAAAAAAAAGGCTAAGTCCGCTCATTGAAATTGAAAAAAGTGTGATTAAAAGAATATCATTATTATTGTGTCGTGACTAGTTCATCACTAAAAGTATAACTTGTGACTAAATATACTTTCAGCCACGACCAATTTTATTATTATAGTTAAAAGATTATGACTAAAAGTATAATAGTGACAACTTGTAACTAAATGCTATTTTAGTCACAAAAAATTTTCTAACATGACTAGATATTTTTTTGTCACAAAAAATTCTTCTTTTGACTAAAAAGTTGTCGATTAATAGTGAACTTTTTGAAGTACATTCCCACACATGCATACATAAAGGATTGTTGGAACATAAATAATGTTCGAACTTAGCTGGGAGATATACTCTACGGTGAGATAAAAATCAAGAGGGTAAGAAGAGGGGTTCCAAATAGGAGAAAGAATACATGTATCTAGAGGAAAAGAGCGGTAAATTGGCTACTAAAGTATTAGAGTGCAATTTGTTTATCAAAAATATGTTAGAAAGTGATAACAAATTTATCATTTATACATGTTTCTGGAGTTTTCAAATTGCTTGTCAATAATTACTTTTTTCCAAACTAATTGTCAAAAATATGTCATAGGAAGTTGTAAAGATTTGGGAGCCCCAATTCTTTCTCCAAAACTCATGGCTAGCTTTTTCCCTGTCACAACTCATAGCCCCAGTTCTCTAAAACTCATTGCTAGGATCTTCCTCTCCAATAGAATTTTTCTCAGTTTTTTGGGTTTTTTTTTTTAATAATTCTTCTATTTTTGTGAAGGATTTGTTTCCATATTATTCATTATTATGGGGTTTTATCATACCATATCCTAGATTTATGTAGTTTTGTTTATTTTGTTTATTTTTCTTTTGCGTTTTGTGTTTTTCTTTATATATGAGGCTTTTATAATCCAAATCTAGAAAAAATTCAATGTATATATAGACACTACATAGTTCACAAAGATAGAATCCATTAGAGGTGATATAATGCTTCAAGATAATTAATGAAGACATGGAAAATGTGATTTCTTTAGGATTCATTGTCTCTGTGAAAGATAGTTAATTCAGTATAGTTGCGAGTATCGTAAACTCCTCTAATAGTATTTCTAGCAATACTATATATTAGTAAAATGAACTCTTTGTTGAGAGATACGGATGGTTTTTATCGCTTGATATTTCGTTATGGGAATGAAACAGCCTATACATATGCTAAGATTAGCCTTTTCTATACATATGTTTTATTTTGTAATTTGGGAAGTTTTAAATTATTGCTTATATTGGCAAACAATTTATTTTAATAATAATTATCCTTTTCACCTTAAAAAGGAAAAAAGAAATATGTATAATATATACAATTTCGTAACCATCTAATATTAAGGTATAGATTTGTCATTCATATATATATATATATATATATATATATATATATATATATATATATATATATATATATCAATCTAAAGATATATGCAAAACGTGAACGAGGAGAATATAATTAACTCTTAAAGAAATTATGCTCACAATTATCCTGTAATCAAAGAAACTGGCATTTTTTTACACTTCATTTTAACAATTATCTTTGTTTTTTTTGTCAAATAACAAAGAGGTATTTATATAAGTTTTTATATCATATATTAGTTTTTTTCCCAATATTTATATTAATTTTAATATACTTAGTATTTCAATTTTACTAATGTATACTGAGTACGTAAATGTTGACACCAATTACATCTAATATATTTTATGGTAAGACTGACATACATGCATGAAAACTGATATAACTCGGTCATTGTGCTACTGGGGGAAAAAATAACACATGATTTTATTAAAATAAAGTATAAAAAACGGGCCTTTATATGTATACAGATATATACACATAAAGTAGGTTGGCCTTTATATGTATATATGTACACATTTTGTATGTTATTAGATTTTTTTTCCCTTATATATCAATGTGATATTAGATTGGAATTATTAGATTTTGCTTCGGATGCATGACATTATAGCGCCACCATGTTATAGCCACTTCCACATGACTTGACTATATAATATAATAGCCTTTGACATTTAGCTTTAAACCCTGTCCCAAGCAACCCCAAAAAAAAAAAAGAAAAAAAGAAAAAACACAAGGGTTTTGACTTGAAAAAATTGGGTTCCATTTGAGGAATGGAAGATTAATCGTGTACGCCTTATAAAATTAATAAAGAATGTAAAGTGGTATTAACGCACTAGCAAACCATATATAATTAGATATTCGTGGGTTTAGGTGATAACGAGCAAAATATTAGTGGAGAACAAGAGTTAATCATCAGCTTTTGTTTTTACTAGTTTGACAATCCACAATGTCAACCAAATATAATTAGACACACTAGCAAAGCACTATATATTATTCAAAAGTATTGGGGGTACAGGTGATAATGAGCAAAACTTTTAGCTCACAACAAGACTTAAACTTCATTTTTGTCTTTTGTAATTTGATAATGCCCTTGTCAACTGGTTGACTTTCGCATCGCAGCCTAAGATTGCGGCGTTATGCAGCGTTATGCAGCACTAGTGTTAGTATTCCATTGTATTAAAGATACTCCATAAACCACTTGTTACAATCAACCTCTCTAAATGGGGTAGTCTGTTGTCATTTGAGATATTGTAATATCACTGTCTTTGTTGATTAACATTAATTCTGGGTTGCTATTGTAACAACATTAGAATATTTGACTTGACATTTTTGAACGTATTTATCCAAATTTTACGGTTGTAATATGATTGAAAATTGTCAACAGCAATAGTTAATTGATTTTATCTGATTTTTCAATTAAATGAGTCCAGTTTATTTCATGTTGTAACATCAGCGCAATCTACATAATCAACATATTATAAAAGATAACCTTTAGACAAAAAAATTTGATAAAATCATTCCTATTATAAAAAAAGATTTTAAAATAAACAATCAATACCATCTTTATTCACGAAAATTATTCGAAAATTGATCTGATTGATTGATCAATTAAGATTGAAAATTGACTGATTGATTGATCTTAAAAATATAAACAAAGCCTTTCTTGTACCCTAGAGAACCTGGTTTGCCCAGGTCTTCAATCAAGTTGGAATAAAATTCCTGGACTATCCCAAAGACAAAGCCTTTGATTTCAGACACAATGTTCAACTACTTTTGATCTTCAATATATTTTAATGCCTTTATTTTCTGAAATGACTTCAAGTTTATATTTCTTTTAGGTATAAAATGGCATTGTTCATAAACCTTCATAGATTGAGCAACATCTTTTGTATAGTACCATGGAGAATAAGAGTTTTAAGGGATATAACTTGGTATTTTTGAAGAAGATACTACCTTTCTTTTCTCAGCAGTAGTAACTTTCTTTTTCGATCGTGTTGACTTTGAAGAGTGGCCAAAAACTTTTTGGGCAATAGATTTCTTCTTTGTCTTTGATGTTATAATCAGTTTTGGTGCAACTGGTATTGATTGATTTGAAAGAGATATTGGGACATTAGTCAGATTGTTGTTTTGAGATTGGTATAAAAGTTGTACTTGGATCAACCTGTGTTAAGACATTAGGCACATCAATAGATTTTTAAAGAACTAGCTTGATATTCACCATAGGAACTAAAGGATTGCGAGATGTTGGCACATCATCCATTTCAACTAATGTTGGCACATCCCTTTGGTGGCAGTAGACGAGTCACTCTTTTTACAACTCCTCGTGTTCACTATATTCGAATCTGTTTCAACACTCATAAAAGTTTCAAAGAAAAAGGTGTAATTGGTAGAGAAGGATTTATGGGAGAGTGAGATCAATAAAGAACAATCGGAATTTAAATAACTTAGAGTCCATTTAGTTTCCCGAATTTGAAAAAGGAAACAAAATCAATTTTGGAGCCAAAAAGATATCAGAAACTATAAAAAGAGCAAATCTCTGGAAAAAGGGAAAACTATCAATAATAGTAGTTAATTGAATTTATCCGATTTTCCAATTAAATGAGCCTAGCCTATTTCATGTTGTAACATCAGTGCAGTCTACAGAATCAATATATAATAAAAAGGAAAACCTAGACAAAAGAAATTAATAAAATCATTCCTATTAGAAAAAAATTTAAAAATAAACAATCCTTACCATCTTTATTCACGGAAATTATTTGGAAAATTCATCCGATTGATTGATCTCAAATATATATATATATATATATATATATATATATATATTAATATTGTAACAATGACAATATTTTTAGACAATGATCTTTTTATGACCAGTAACTTTCACACTATCATTGTGGTTGCCCTTTTCATATGATAGATCATCCTCTATTGTATTTATGATAAATAGGCCAAGATTACTCAAGGATGGCTTTCACACATCATTATAGGTAGTTTTTTCTGATCATGAAGTATGTATACATAATGAAATTGAGATCAAGATAACACACGTTGGTCAATAATCAATTAAGAATTCACAATTTTTCTAATGAATATTCCAAATCCAAGAGAAACATAGCAAGAATTATTTATTAGAAAATAATTTTATAACAAATAAGAATTATTTCATCTTTTTCTTTATGTCTTGAGGTAACCTTAAATAATATATTGATTCTGATTTTGCTAATGTTACAATATGATTTCACAAAGAACAAATTCCTAGGGCTCTTTTTTTTTAAAGAATTAAAACATGGAAAATCAAGAGCTTTTGTAAAAATATCTGCCAACTGATTGTCTATCTCTATATGTTCCAATATTACAATTTTGCTCTCAACAAGATCTTTGATAAAATGATGACGGATATCTATATGCTTAGTCCTAGAGTGTTGTACTGAATTCTTAGATATATTTATAGTACTAGTTTTATCACAATAAACAACCAATGTATCCAATACTATATCGTAGTGTTTGAGCATTTGTTTCATCCAAAGTAACTGTGTACAATAACTTCCTACAGCAATATACTCTGCCTCTGCAGTGGACAAAGAGATTAAGTTTTGCTTTTAACTATGCCAAGAAATTAGATTATTTCTAAGAAAGAGATGACCCCCTGTTGTTCTTTTTCTGTCATCAGCATTACCTGCCCAATCTGTATCACTGTAACCTGTAAGATTAATGTTAGTATCTTTAGAGTACTAAAGACCAAAATCAATTGTACTACTAATATACTTGATTATTCTTTTTACAGCAATAACATGGGATTCCTTTGGACAGGATTGATATCTAACACATATACCAACACTATAGGCAATATTAAGTCTGTTAGCTATAAGATACAGCAAGTTACCTATCATATTTCTATAAAGAGTTGAATCCATATTGACTTCATTTTTATCTTTAGTCAGCTTTAGATTGGTTCTCATATGAGTATTCATATGTTTTGCTGACTCTAATCCAAATTTTTTAACTAAGTTTCTGGCATACTTACTTTGAGAAACAAAAATCCTGTCTTTCAGCTACTTCACCTATAAAGCTAGAAAGTAAGTTAATTCACCTACCATGCTCTTCTCAAACTCTTTTTTCATTTGTTTCACAAATTCCCGCACATTATCATTAAAGGTAGAACCGAAAACAATATCATCAACATAAATTTATGCAACAATAATATCAGAATTAAAGTGTTTGATGAATGGAGTCTTGTCTATTCCTCCTCTCATGTAGCCTGTTTGTACTAGAACGTTGTCAAATATCAAACATTCATACCAAGCTCGAGGATCTTGTTTTAAACAATACAATGCTTTCTTAAGTTTAAAAATATTGTTGGGCTTGTAAGGCTCTTCAAAACCCTTGGGTTGTTCAACATATGCCCCCTCATTCAAAAAGCCATTTAAAAAAATACTCCTTACATCCATTTGATATAAAGTAAAACCAATGTGACAAGCAATAGCAAGCAATAAATTAATATATTCAAGTCTTGCCACAGGGGCAAAAGTTTCATCAAAGTCTATACCCTCCACTTCAGTGTATCCTTGGGCAACTAACCTAGTCTTCTAATAATGTTACCAAATTCATCTGATTTATTTTTAAAAATCCATTTAGTTCCAATAACATTAGAATCATTCAGTCTAGGTACTAATATCCAAACATCGTTCCTATAAAATTGTTCTAGTTCTTCTTACATGGCTTTAATCCAAAAATCATCCTGTAAAGCTTCTTTAATATTTTTAGGTCCAATTATAGAAGTAAAGCAAAAAAAATTTCTTCTTCTGGTCACCATACCATCTTTATGATTACCTATAATTAGGTAGGTGGGATGATTCTTGTTGACCTTTGAAGAGGGTACTTTCTAAACTGGATGTTTAATATCCACTATTGGTTCATCGAATGTCTATTTAGATGATGTTATAACATCTAATTCTGATATTGAGACATTATTATCTGACCCTGTAGTACCTTCAGGCTGTATTGCAACTTTTGGTTGTGTTACAACATTTTCATTTGAATTAGTATTCTTCATAAGACTCTGAATTTTATCTTCTTTAGAATATTCTAAAAAGTATGAAATACCATCTACAACAATATTAGCAGATTCCACAACAATCTGAGTTCTCATGTTATAAACACGATAAGTATGACTATTATTAGAATATCCAAGGAAAACTCATATGATTGCTAATATTAATTGGTTAATATTCTTTGCAATAATCAATCTTGATTTTAATCAATCAGATTTTATTTATTTAGTTAATTCTACCTGATTATTTTTTTCACAGCTTACAATTTTATGGAAACTATTTTATTATATGAAAGTGAAAATTTTTATATCTTGAAGTGTCTTTTCCTTATTAATTTTTAGATGATTCTTTTTGCATATAAATACCTTTTATTTGATTGATTTGTACCCAAAAAAAAAAAATAGAATTTTTATTTCAGGTAACAAATCAATAATTTTTTTAGAAAGGTTATAAATCTAGCTGTTTAGACAGTGTCGATGCTGTTTTCAAATCGCAACTGAACAGAATGTCTTTGTTCAAACGATTCAAGTTGAATCTGTTGTGGGTATCTCGATTGCTCCATCATCAGCACCGGTGTTCCTATTCATGCTACCAAAATCTCCATACCACCTCTAGTGACATCAAAAAGAGGAAGCTCAACTCAAATTTCTAGGTCTGTTAAAGAATCAATCCCAATGCAGACCGATGTTTCAACATATGCACCACCAAAACTTGTGATTTCAAAAAAGAGTCTAGACAAGAAATACCACCTGTGACTTCTAATGTTCCAACATTATCTGCTGAAGATGCTGCTAAAGATGTAACGAATACTAGATTTCTATGTGAAGATGATTTTTCTCCTTGGTATAGTCCAGAAACTACCCCGAAAAAAAATGATGAGACAACCCAAACGGCATCTGCAATACCTTCGGATGTTCCAAAATCTGTTACAAATCCAGAGATTTCGACATCACAATCGGCTGAAATGGGTGATGTGCCAATATCTCCTAATCCTCCAATTCCAATGATAAATATTAAGCCAACTTTTCAGAAGTCTTTTGATGTTCCTAATGTTACAACACAGGTTAACCATCTACAGCATACGTACCAATCTCAAAATAGCAATCTAAGACTGATGTCCCAACATCTCTTACAAATCAATCAATACCAATTGTACCAAACCCGGTTACAACATCAAAGACAAAGAAGAAGTCTATCGCCCAAAAAGTCTCTGGTCAATCTTCGAAGCCATCATAACCAAAGAAGAGAGCTACTATTGCAGAGAAAGGAAAAGGAGTATCTTCATCAGAAACACTAGGTTATATTGTTAAAAACTCATATTCTCCATGCTATTATACAAATGATGTTACTCAATCTATGAAGATTTATGAACAATGTCACTTTATTCTAGAAAAAAACATAAACTTAAAGTCTTTGCAGAAAATAGGGGCTTTAAAGTGTATTAAAGATCAAAGTGGTTGAGTATTGTTTCTAATATCAAAGGTTTTGTCCCTAGAATAGTTAAGGAATTTTATTCCAATTAAACTGAAGACTTAGACAAACCACGTTCACTAGGGTATAGAAAAGTCTTTGTTAGAGGTCATGTTTATGATTTTTCCCCTACTGCTGCAGCTAATTTCATAAACATACCTATTTAGCCATTTGACAACTTTGAGAAAGAATTTTCTCTCAACAAGGTAGCTAGTAAAATCCTTAGTACACAAACCAAATGGCCGAAGAATAGCATTTTTAAGACCACTGATCTGACACTCAAGTACAAAAGGCTACATTGTATAACCATTGATAGCTGGATGCCAATCACGTATTCCAAGACTCTGTATTGGGATTGTGCTTGTTTTCTCTATAATGTTAGAATAGGTGGTCGAGTAAATTTGGCACAGTTGATTTTCAACCACATCTATGATCTACGATACAATACTACCCCAACCAAGAGATTAATCTTTCCAACGCATATCTATGGGGTTTTGACTAAGCAACGACCTCCTTGCTATAGTTCTGAATATCTCACTCTTCTTGTGTCCAAACTAGTCTTTAGAATGAAGGAGAGAGATTTTATTGAGAGGAAGGATGACCCTACAATAGACCCTAATGTTACAACATCTGGTGCTACAGATCCAAGAGCT